>AYEL01046103.1:0-16708 GCA_000484575.1 Olivierus martensii
TTGAGTTGAGAGCTAACCTAAGGTGTGCTTTGTCTGTGTTGTTCCACTTTAAGAAGTAACTCTTGGAATGATTTCCTTTATAATACGTTTAATTTTTACTTCAAGAGCATATTTTGTTATCATTTTTTGAAATTTTAAATATATTCTGCATTTTATTGGTTGATAGACAATATTTGGATTAAAAAATGCTGATCTGTCATCGAGATTATTCAACGAGATTATTGTATAGTAAGATGGCATCATGTTCAAACATTAAGAAGAATGTTAAAGGAAAGATTCTGCATAGTCAAGCTAAGGAAATTGTATTGAACGTTTACAACAATTTAGTAAAACAACAACCAGATAAATCAGTCAGGGACATTACACAAATGGCAGCTGATTTAACCGGTGTCTCCATAGTCAACAATTTACAGAATTAGGAGGGAACTGAAGGTTTTCTAAAGAAATGAAGTAAAAATTAAAGTTAAGAGATTCAAAATTATTTAAAGAGTGGACAATTAATTGTTTTATCTCTTGTTAAAGTAATAAAGTACTTTAAATTGTATAAGACTTGATTAACGTGTCTTTAAGGACGTCCGTATAAATCAACTTCTAGCAGCGGAATGATACGTTGTGGGTTCTTTGCCAATCGATGACCTTCATAGCTCTCAATCAACCTGAGATAGACTATAGTATTCTAATTGAATGGAAACTGGCATTTCTGTTTACAAAAAAAAAAGTTCAGGTAAAATTTCAGTTTGAGTATGGGGATAGGAAGTATAAAAAATTTACGCACCACTGATATACAGGAATCCCTTAGTTTATGAATTTTCAATTTAACGATGAGCATAAACCTATATTACTTTTTCATTTTGTGAAGAAAAATTTTTGCTTTTGCAAAAAAAACTATTTGATCATTAATCAATTATCCACTACAGAAAATGCTTAAATCAATGCATTTCTTGGTTATTTTCTTCACTGATTGTATCAGATATATTAAATTTACTGTGTGTCATTGTTTTTAAGACAAAATTCATTTCCACTTGAGGATCCAGTATCAAATTCAGGATTGGCTTGTACCAATAATTTATCCATAATGTACTTACTACATTTTTCAATTGGTTTTGCAACTATATAAACATTATTTAACTAGATAAAACAATGATTATACATTAATCTAGCTATATAAATCTCTAATTTTTTTTATTTGAATATAAATTTGAACAATGACAACATTTTATAGTTCTGTTGGAATATGTCTAATTTAACTAATGCAATGAATTAAATAAGTAAATTATTTTGTGTCTATTAGTATTATTAAAATACTTATAAAAATCATAATTAATGAATTTTTAATAAATAAAATTAAAATTATCAATACTAGCTTCCAGAAAATTTATTTTTTCCAATAATTTAGCATAATGAATTTTTTAGAATTACATAAATTTTAGACAATATTTCAAGAAAATTTGAAAATTTTTAACTAATAAATAAATTAATAATTAAAATTATCTAAATTAATAAAACTGTCTGAAGAATCAATCTGAAGATTCTAAATTAATCAAACTGTCTGAATAATGAGAGGCAAGTTTATTGCCTTATTAGACTTAAATTTGAAGATCACTTGGCATTTAGCAATTCTGAAATTAAGTCAAATAATAGACTAAATAGATAATTAATCTATTATTTGACATAAGTAGGTGTAAACTATTGTATTATAGTATAGATCAGGAATTATATTTACATTAATGCTTTTGAAATGCTTTAACATCAATAGATAAAATGCTGATATCCAGGAACCAATTAAAAATTTTTATATTGGAATTAATGAGAAATGAGTTTCTGATTTATGAATTTTCACTTAATATTTTTGTGACCCTTGTAACCTTCAAAAATTGAGGAAATCTGTAATTCATATTCTCCCACTATCTACCTATATATTAGCCAATCTGAATGATATTTATATAATAGTGCTAAAAAAAATTGCATTACTTGTCTGTTTTAGCTGTATATTGCATTGACAGATATTTTTATTACAGCTCTCTCTCTTGAATGCAATATGCTATTGGCAATATCATTATCCATTACATGGTTATAGATAGAATAAATATATGACATTATGTGATAGTTAATGTGTTTTGAGCTTGGTATTCTTAAATTTTCACAACTGATGCCTTATAAGAAAAGTGTAGCTGCTGTTTTACATGCTGAAAATTATTCATCATGTGAAATAATACCAAGAATTCGATTATTGCTGCTAGTATGCAAATATTATAATTTTATTATTTTAACTGTATCAAAAATGAAACATAATAAAATAAGTTTTAGTATTATATACTTGATATAGATTTCTTATTTACTACTCCCATTCACTCTACTGAAGGATGAATGGCAACTGATTTTGAGAAAACAGTAAGAAAAACTGTGATACAAGTTTTTGAGCAGTAATATACATATGCATCAGACTATCAGCAGAGTCTGACGTCGATAATCAAAAATTAATTCTAAATTAATAAAACTGTCTGAAGAATCAATCTGCTCAGTAGCCTTGTCGTTTAGTGGTAAGATATTGGGACATTAACCCAAAGGTCTCTGGTTTGATCCCAGACTGAGGCAGATTTTTTCTTCAGATAAATTAGTTAGAAATTCTAGTTTAATTATTAATTGATAGATGGCACCACTCTTTGATTTAACAAATAAATAAATATTTTAATTATGAGAAAGCACTAAAATTAGTTTAAATTATTTCAAATTATTAAAATTTCTGTTAAGCTTATAAATTTGGCAAAGTAATTAGATTCATTTAGAGTAAATTCCCTTGAAGTTTGGATTATAAAGTTTAAAGTCATTTTTGATATTTCTTGTATTAAGATTGTTATTTTCTAAATACTGTAATTAATTTTTTGTCATGAAAAGAAGAATGTTTTCAATTTATCAGAAGTATGTTTTTTTTGTAAATTTTATAATAATAAATGCATAAAAAGATAGATCAAAGATATTTTAATGATGTATAACTAAATAAATTTAAGAAAATGGTGTGCTCACAAATGTGTTAAGTGTTTTTTTTTGCACACATCCCAGATTCCAACATAAATATCTGGCCATTTTATTTATATTCTATATTATTGAATTCTCTGAAAAATAATTAAATTATTTTTCAGAGAATTCAATTATACAAATTAAATACTGTACTTTAAAGTTTCTGAAATTTGAATGTTTGCAAAAATTGGACTCAAGCAGTTAATACAAAAAAGCTAAGATCAAGTTATCAAGAGTTTTTTGATAACACTTATTAATTAATGCATTACAGATCAAATTCCATTTATTACTGGCCAACATAACTATAACTGAATGAATGATTTGTAATTTGATTGTGTTTTGTGGCCTAAGATCAAAACTGTATCAGATACAATATTCACTAAAAGCATAACTAAATTAGTCTTGATTCAAACAAACAGAAAAGATCAGAAACTACTTTTTCTTGAACGTTAAAAAGTTAGTTTGTTCTCTCTTACTCAAAAACAATATTTATGCATAAAAGGCACTTCTAGAAATCAAACAAGATTAACAAACAAATAATAATATTTAAAAACATTACACAAAAGGATAGTTGATAAACATTAAACAACAATGCTATTAAAAGATCATTAAATTTATGAAAATGGTGTAAAAAGGCATAAATCATAAAAATAAAAGTTTGTTTAAATAATACCAAATGCTTAGGAACTCAATTAAAATGTGTTTCATGGAAAGCAGAGCTGTCAAACAATTAGTACAAAGATCTAATCATAGGGCACAACTATCAAGGTATATTGATGATTAAAATGTCTGTGCCAAATGTTTTGCTAGGACAATTTCCGTTTCTATAATAGATTAATTCATAATATTGAACAACCGATTTGATCTCATGGGAGTTTATTATAGATTTGGTTGAAACATGACTATTCCATGATTGTAATAGCTTCTCCTTATTAAAAGGCTTCAAATAATTAAATAGAATGTGGAAGCAAGGAATGTGTATTATATGCAATTTTTCCCTAGTTTTGGGTCTTGCAAATCGTAGCATAATTTATCTCTTGCTCAGTAAATAGCATTAACCAATTTAAAACGATTTTTTTAGGAATTGAACTAATTCCAGAAAACGTTTAAATTCAGGTTACCGGTTTATTTTTGAGGAAATTTGAGATTTTTGGATTGAGCTAACTCAAACCAGAAACTCTATTATATTTTGAAAATAAATTTTTGCAATTTATATAATACATATATTTAAAATATTTTATGAAATATTAAATAGATTTACTTGGATAAATTTTATAATTGTTTTTGCCATAGTGTTTGATAGTTACAATAAAACTTAAAATCACATGATCAAATATGATAAAAGTAAAAATAGCATTCGTTAGTTTCAAAGTGATTTTGCCCAATCTTTTGTTATAGTAACAGTAAATCATTGCATCTCATGATAATGGAAGAATTGCTATATGTTTTCTGTGTTTGATGGCATGAAGGATAACATTATTAATGACACTATTTATTTATATATATATTAAAATATAAATAAATAGCAGCATCAATATTTAAATTAATATATTTTATTTTATTTATACAGTGGATTCAGGTTTTTATGAACTATTTAGTTGGTCCCAAAAAGTCCCTAATGTTAATTAATGCCATTCTCATTTACAAACTTTCGATTTTATGACTTTTTTAGGTGTTCCTAGGAGTTCGTAAAATCAAGAGTCCACTATATTAATATATTAAAGCAATGAAAACTTATTTCAAAGTACAGCAGATTTAATTTAGGAGAGTTGAGTTCCGAAGAACTAGACTATTTGAAAAGAAAGATTTAGAGGTTGGCAGATAAATTGGTCAAAAATGATACCAGCAACATGTTATAACAGTTTTCTTTAAAATAATAAGACTGTTTGAATTGCATATGGATAAACTTAGTTAATGACTCCTTCGCATCTATGAAAGGCATACTCTAATGATATGTCACTTTTAATAAAAGTCTGGAACAAATTTGTCCATAATGATAAATTTTAAAAAACTATGCCCTTATCTTATATAAATCAACAGGCAAAACATTTGCTCAAAGTTTTGTTAAAAGTTTAGTCAATTATTTCATTGCAATACAAGAAATAGCATTTCAAATGAAAAAGAGTGCATTCCATGGTAAATATTTATTCCTAATAAATTTTATTGTTATACACTTTAGAATAAAATAATGAATGTTTTTTATCTAATAGAATAAATAATAAATGCTGATTGTTCAGAAATGTTTATGTTGCAGTTATTGTTTATTATAGTAGTCTCAAATTGGCAGCCTGCAGGCCACATCAGCCCACAAAGCAATTATGTACAGTCTGCAAAGATGTTTATAATATGTATTTAAACAAATAGCCAATCAAAATTATTAATAAAACTGTTTTATATATGTTAAAATTACAATTTAACATTAATAAAACTGTTTTATAATCTCTTTTTTTTATATCTTTGTAAGAAAAAAACAAAAGTACAGTAAAACCTCGATTTTATGGACCTCAATTTTACGGACTTTGGATTTTACACACACTATCCCAAAAAATAAAATAAAATAATATTAAAACAATATTTGCATAAACTATCTATAGTATAGCTACATCCAGCACTTCTTATCTGCACTAGTGATCGGGAAAGGAATTCATGTGTCTTTCTTTCTTATCTTTTGTATGGTAAGCTTGGTGACAGTATAGCTACATCCAGCACTTCTTATCTGCACTGGTGATCGGGAAAGGAATTCATGTGTCTTTCTTTCTTATCTTTTGTATGGTAAGCTTGGTGGCTAAACTTTGATTGCCCCTTTCCATCAAATAGAGTACTAAGGGAGCCGTTCTGGGCCAAGATTAAATTAAAAGCAAAATGTAGAAAGCAAAGAACCATTCCAACTTAATCTATGTGAAAATGTAGAAAAAACAAACAAAGAACCTTTCCAACTTAACCTATGTGATGACATGTGTGAAATAACGGAATTCATGAATTCAGAAGCGTGTAAAATAAAGCACCCATTTATTGCATAATGCGTCATTTTTATTTTAACAACTTACCTAAATTTAACATACTTGTACATGTATGTAGGTAATTTAATTTAATTTAAAAATACTCTATGTAAATGACAGGTAATTTAATTAATTTAAAATACTCTATGTAAAATAATACAGTTTTTAGGCAAATTTTGTTTAAAATACTCTATGTAAAATAATACAGTTTTTAGGCATAAGTTCACATTTAATTATACAGCTATGTTGAAAATGCTAATTATAAAAAAATGTTACTTCGATTTTACGGATGTATCAATATGTTGAAAATGCTAATTAATGTTTATAAAATTTTACTTCGATTTTACGGACTAGACTTGCCCCCTATAGTCCGTAAAATCGAGGTTTTACTGTAATCACAAATAAATATTTTCCTTTCATTGTAATTTTGTTTAAAAGTATTCGGCCCTTCATTTCCTTTCAAATTGCACATTCGCCCGCAAAGAAATTTGAGTTTGAGACCATTGGCTTATGCACAACAATAAATAATAGTAATTATTATTATTTTACTTGTTAATGATTCAAATTTATTTGGTAAAATACATTCATAAAATATTGGAAAAATCAATATTTGAATGACAATAACATTTTGACAAATTTTTTTGCTAAATAAACAAAAGAATGACATTTAAAAATATTTTTGTTTCAGACACATTTTTTATAACAAACTATGTTGGTGAAATAGACTTAATACTTATTTATGAAATAAAATTTATACAATGTTTATTTATAATAATAGATGTATTTCATTACTTACACTTCTTATAAAAGAAGAAATAAACAAATTATAAAATAATTATTTGAGTTTTCTCACTGTATAATGATTAGGATATACAGTAAGACCCCGCTTAATACTACTTTGTTTAATGCTGTTTCAATATAATGCAGTTTTTTCAAATTCTATATTTTTATTGATTTACTTTGGTGTGAGTTTTTTTAACCATTATTCTTACATAAATCCAAAATTGTAGAATTTGTTGCATTGATACTCCTATGCTGGCTCACAGTGCATTTGTTATCAGTGCAGTGCAGTACATACGAAAATCTGTGACCAGCAAATTGTGTTTTGATCAGAAATGCCAGATGGGCTGTAGATCTTTTATCAGCTGAGCATTCTAAATTCCAAAAACAGGCATTAATTATTTGATTTCTTTCCTTATATTTAATTAACAATGTGAAACTGTGTCATAAACGATGTTTAATAAAGAAATTTGTAGGTAACTGTGTCTGGTGGCCAACCTTGCTTGGTAGTCACGATCTCAGCCGCCAAAAGCTGGCCACCTAGCATAGGTTTTCCTGTAGTTGTATGATTTTTTTGATAAGGCACATTTTACTTTTTTGCAAAAATTGAAATTTGCTTAAGACATCCTAGAGCAACAGCTTTTTCCAATTAAAAAAAAATAATTGCTAGCTGCAAGACAGATTGTATATGATATCAGAGTCCAAACAGCACTAAGAGCAAGTACAAAATCGTTTTAATAGAGTAAAACATTTTTGGACCCTTTACTGGTCCCTCATCAGTACATGTTTCATAGAGATAACTTTCTAACATAACAATAACATATTTCAAAAAATAGAACATATTTAAAAAGTTTGGTTACATAGCATTCTACTACAATTCAAAAATTGTGTTATATAATATTCTAATTCTAAAAGATTCAGTCTTAAAACAATCGAAACTATAAAAAATTTTAATATATAAAAGCATACATTAAAAATAACAAATGTTAAGAACATGGAACAAATAAGGTTTATAAATAATATCTAGGGTGTAATAACAGAGAGTTGGAACTTCCTCCATCAATTTAACTTCTTTTTTTTCAATTTAAGTATAGTTTGTATATGTTCTTCCTAATAAAGATGATCCAAAAGCAATTAGATCCTTGTTAGGAAATTTAACCCTGGAGGACAAATTTAGGGTTGCTTTAACACAAAGCCATAGCTTATATCTTTGTTGGATTAATCCTTATGTCCATTCAAATATATATTCAAAATTTCAAGATTTTATCTTTACTAGAATTGTCACAATTAAAAGGGAAAGATTTGACAAGAAAAACTGCTTGGTGCTTTAGAAATTTTTTAACAATACCTCCCTTTATTAATTTAACAACAAATGAAATGGGGATGCTTATTGCAATTCCTTTTCACAAAAATTTCAGAAGCATAATTAAACTAATACACATTTCATTTACTCAAATTTAAAAAATACTTAAATTTGAATAAAGAAGCGATCACAATGAATTTATAAGGGAAATTCAGAAAATATTACATTAGAATATCCAAGAATTTTCAGAACTGTTAATTACATTATAAAGACTGAAGACTATTAATTAAAATATTTATTGTATGCTAATTATTTCAATATGGAATGATAGCTATAATATAGCTTTTTCATTTGGTAATTCTATAAGATTATGCATAGAATAGAATATAAGAACACTATAACGATAACATAGTTTTAATTTAAAATAAAAACTTTAGTATCAAGATACATATATACAGTATATAGCCTATATGTTCATATAATTTATTGATCTAATTTGAAGTTCTAATTTTTTGATATATAAAAAAAATTAAAACCAAATTAGATCTTCGTTCAAAATTTCTCTTTAGATCTTCATTTTCATATTATATTAACAAACAATCCCGTCTTGTATTAAGCACAATTTCCAGTAATAAATAAAATATATATATGATGACAGAAATGCTGCTCAGTACGAAACAGGATTGTTTAGATTTTCCTTTTCATATTGTATAAATAACGAGAAATTTAAATTTTTTATATAATCTCACTAAATTATTTGAGATACTGTTATATAAGTTATATTAATCTGTTTAGGATGTTTTAAAAATTGGAGATAAACTTTTATAATATAATGAATAAATAACTATTTTTTCTCCAATTTCATTAAAATAATTTTTCTTACTAATTTTTCGTCTTTATCGAAGGAAATGTTTAAAATTAATTTAAAATATAGCATTTATAACAGCGAATAAATATTAGATTACTGATAATCATATATAATAAATTTAATCTTTTAATACCTAGATCGTATCGTTGCATTTGAAACAACATACTGACAAGTTTTGAGGAAATTAGTTGAATAAATTAAGTTCTTTGCAGCTAGAGACATGTTAACAAATAGCAGCCGAACCGAACTCCAAAAAAGATTTTTTCCAAAAGGCCAAATCCAACCTTTTCCTTACGAATAATACTACTGGTTCTTGCGTAAGGCATTCATTATTCTTAGCTAATCATATCCCTCAAATTCGCTTACGTCATTTCTACGTTAAGGTTAAACAGCGTGGAATAGGAAGGTGACACCATTGATATCATTTTCTGCCACTAGATGGTAATTTTTAAATCAAAAATAATTTAAGTAAAAAAATTTATGATACAACAGTTATAAATTTAAACTTTTATTAATATTTTTTAAATTAAAATTTTGGTGCATAATATTAATATCCAATAAAATCTAAGTTAGTTTTTCAGGAGTGTTTGCAATAAAATCGCGAAATAGATAAATTGCAATTTCGCAATAAGATTGCGAAAGATATGAAATTATTTATAATTTCAAATTTCATCTTTTTCATTTCATGAAATAATACCGGTTTCGGTAAAAAAAAAAAAAAAAAAAAGTTTTTGACAGTTTATCAACTTAAAATTTAATTAAATCCAGATTTAAAAAAAAAAAAAAAAAAAAAAAGCTTTTTTATGGAAAATTTTAATGAATATTTCTTGAATTGTTGAGAAGTTCTTAAATTATGAACCACAGATTGTTATGAACCCTCCTGACAACAATTTTTCTCCTAATTCTAGTTTGAAGTTGACAGCTTTGTTTTGATCATTATCGCCGAAAATTTCCCGCTTTGGAGCATTCCTTTTTGTAGTGAGAAAATATGATAGTGACAAAACTTTCCATATTATGAATTAAAAAAAAAAAATTCGAGCCTTATTTATAAATTTTTATTTTCCTAATGAAAAAATATTCCGAATTGTTAAACTTTTCATTTCGAAAATCAAAGTTTATTATTTATAAATAATTTATATAATTACCGAAATATGTTTAATTTAAAAAATATATGTTAAGATAAATAACAAAAGCTAATCTGACAACTGACAGATATATTTGAAATGAAATTAAAAAAATCTTGAAACCTATAAACAAATTTTTAAAAATTTTTAAATAATAATTTGGTGTTAATGTTAAAAAAAAATAAAATATTGAAAATTTCCCGAGATTTTTATATTATAACAATAATTTTAGAGATATGACTAATTTTTATCCAACAAATTAATTTAAAGAAATTCAGTATATATCTTTGAAATGATCTTCAATGGCTTAACCTATATATTATAAAAATCTATTAAACAGTTCCATAATTATTGCAGCAGAACATTTTCAAGTTACCTTGTAATGTTTCCAAATATTATAGAGAAATTCAACGAGGAGAAATATGACTGCAATTTTTAAACGGGGAGATTACAGAATTTATTAACTTTATTTCAAATTCAACTTTGATAGCCTGACCATACTTCTATATTATAAAACATATCTATACGGGAAAGATTTTCAGAATACATTTAAGAAAATCCTGAAGGTCATCTAAAAGGTTATAATTTAAGAGAAAGAGAAACTTAAGTACAACACCATGAACTGCCCGAGCAACGCCGGGAATGGGTCTGCCAGTATAGTATAAATCTGAAATGCTTGAGCGCATATGTACGCTTATAACGGAAGAACGGCTGAATGGATTTTTATGAAACAACTTTTGTTTATTAGGGAACTAGTTAATGGGAAAATGCCCCTGAAGGGGCAGAAAAAAGTGAATATACTTGAGGTCTCATACCTCAAAAAGAAGTGGACAAGCATTAGCACAGTGAGGTAGATTTTCTCAGTATAATACAAGTCTCCGAAATGACGCTCCTTAAATGTCAAGTAGTATTTTCATTTCGCTGCTTATGCTGCCTCCTTACTATGCCGCTTGATGCGGCTGCCTCTCTGTATCATAGCACACGGCCTTGACAAGCATTAATACGAACGTACAAGACTTAAAGTAATCTGTGACTTGAAATCAATTTTTAAAGCTGATGTATACTTTAACCCGTCGAGCTATGTCGTATTGTAAGGGTACTCAAATGAAAAAATATGTCGAATTTTCTTATGTTAGACACTTATTCAAGCTTCAATTTTTTGCGTAAAATTGCTTAAATTTTCTGACATTGTTGTGCGACTGAAAATCGCGATGGTCCTTTTTTCGTTTTGAAAAATCTTTTTTAGAACGGCTTTTATTCAACGTTAAAGTCTGCGAAATTTTTCGAAAAATCGAGATTTTTACGATCTCATGAAGTAGGGCGGAAGACGGTTCAACTCCGCCAGAGGATAAATTTTTTCGTTTTTAAGGGTAATTTAGCAGAAAATTTATTAGATGAACTGAGAAAATGTGGAATCAAGGGTTTTCGGCTACGAATTTGCTATAACCGGCGATTTAGCTTATTCGTACAGTAATCCGACATATTGTAAATTTTATTCAATAAGAAATTTTGGCCTAACAAAAAGTAATGGACTAGTTAATGGGAAAATGCCCCTGAAGGGGCAGAAAAAAAGTGAATATACTTGAGGTCTGAAACCTCTAAAAGAAGTGGACAAGCATCAGGACAGTGCGGTAGATCTTCTCAGTATAATGCAAGTCTTCGAAGTGCCACCCCTTAAATGTCAAATTGTATTTTGATTTCGCTGCTTATGCTACTCCCTTACTATGCCGCCTGATGCGGCTGCCTCTCTGTATCATAGCACACGGCCTTAACAAGCATCAATACGAACGTCCAAGACTTAAAATCAATTTTTAAACCTAAAGTATACTTTAATTTCTGAACTTGGAAAAAATTTCTTCACCAAAAAAAAGTATATTCCGCAGCATCGCTTACAAAGCTAAACCCCTTGCTGCTTATTAACTCTATAACGTTTTACTTGCTCAGCTGCGGAATATACTTTTTTTTTGTGAAGAGATTTTTTCTAAGTTCAGAGATTAATTATAGCCAGTTTGTTCGGCTCATTAAGTCGAATAGAGTAGTACCATTCACGTCGAAATCGGAGCAATATCAAGTCCAAAAACCAACAAATTCGTTTTATGGCAACAGTACATTTACAGTATGACTTAAGTCGACGTATTATACATCACATTGTTCGCCTCACTAACAAGTAAGACAAATCGACTGGTACCATCCACGTCGAAATCCGAGCCATACTGACCGACTTAAGTCCCGAATGTGCCGTTTATAAATATTTTCCGTTTTTGGCACTTTGCCAAGCCCCACTGGTTTTGTGAAGCCAAATTTTTTCGACATCCTAGACTCACCCTAGCGGTGATTTAAAAAAAGTTAAATAAATCGGCCGATTTACTTGAACTTTTTCAAGTGGTCCCTAAAAATGACCACCGTCAACACCTCCTCTAATGTTAAATGAAGGTGTCAAATATATTATTGGTAATGCTACGGCGCTACCTCTAATATAGAAAAATAAATAAAAAAGTTGCACTCTCCATTCTCGAATCATTTAGTCTACAATCTCTCACGATAACCACTATGCCATTACAACTCATCTTTGTAGTAGTAAAAGTATTAATATACAAGTTATTATGAAAACCTTAAATGCGATATTTGCGCGAATGCTTAAGTGCACATTACTACTTTTAAGATTTTATCTTTCCTATGATTCTCTGCTAATGTGCCAAGCAGTGGCGTAGCTGACGGTTAGCAGACTCCGCGACGCGGGGGGCCCCCGAGCTTCGTGGGGCCCCAACTCACCCTGAAGAAAAGAACCTCTAAAACCCAACCAACCAATCCCCAATAACCTCGATTTAAACGCAAAACGATTAAACTTATTTAACGCAGGGCGTTGGCGTTCGTTAGCTGGAACTCTAAAACTTAGTTAGCGCTAATTTATGTATTGTTTTCACCTACATTTTTTATATTTCCGGATGCAGCGATTATTTGATTAAAGCGCTACAGTACGTCTAATGCAGTCTCTCGAAAATGGCAAACTAACACAAACTAAGCTGCATACATCTATACGACAGAAGTTTAAAATCTTATATAACATTCGCAAATTTATTTCAACCTTTTACAAATTGATTTAATCCTTTTGCAAATACAGTGGATTCCGCTTAATTGGGACACGTCGGGCCACGCCATTTTGTCCCAATTAAACGAAGTAATAATAAATTCTAAAATAAAATACTGTATGTAATTCGTAGGTAAATAAATAATAGGTAAAAAAATAATAATTAGGTACCTATTTTACTTATTTATTAAATTAGGTACCTAATTATTAGTTTTTTAGCGATCTCCGTCTTCAATACTGGGCCTCAATATTCACGCCTCGCCCGCTAACTATAGAAATCCATTGATCTAATGCTTCTTCGACTTCTGAATCCTTTCCATCACGCTTTCTTTTCGATGTTCCTGGAATTTCTTTCTGTAATGCCCACTCCTTACGCAGTTGATTTTCTTTTTGTAGGAGACGCGTCTATGGTAGATTTTGGTTTATTTCAGCGAGTCTACGATAGCTTGTATTAAATGGCTGGCTTTTAATTTTATTCAGCCAAGCAATTTTACTTGAGTGTAAAATCCTTTCTTGACATCTTGGCAAAGATGTCAAGAAAGTACTTTCGAAAAATCTATTAAATACACTGACGGAAAAAAAAATCCCAACACCAAGAAAGACTTGTGTTAGATAAACAAAATTTGGTAGGCGTGTTTATACATCTGAAAGATGACATCGATTCAAATTTCGCGCTTTTCGCATAAGTGTGGCGCTAGTAGCTCCACTCGGAATTTGCAAATCAGGTTTGCTTTAAATGCATGCTGTAAAGTTTGTGAGCGTTATTTATCCTTGAAATTTGACGTATTGAGCTGATGTTAGCCAAGAATGCCTTTAAGAAGACGAAGAAGCCACTATCAACAGCTCACCGAGTTTGAACGAGGTCGTGTAATAGGGCTACGAGAAGGTGGATTTTCTTTCCGCAATATTGCAGAAAGACTTGGCCGGAATGTATCCACTGTGCATGATTGTTGGGAGCAGTGGTCAAATGAAGGTACTGCTTCAAGAAGACCGGGTTCCGGGCGGCCACGTGGAACTACTGAGAGGGAAGACCGCCGTATTCGGCGTATGGCTGTGGCACATCGTACTGCATCTGCGACAGAAATTCGAGCTGCAGTTGGTACCACAGTGACACAACGAACTGTTAGAAATCGGTTACTTGAAGGACAGCTCCGAGCTAGGCGCCCTGTAGCGTGCATTCCACTGACTCCAAGCCATTGCCGTTTGCGACTCCAGTGGTGTCAAACCAGAGCTCATTGGAGGACGGAGTGGAGATCTGTTGTGTTTTCTGATGAAAGCAGGTTCTGCCTTTGTGCCAGTGATAGCCGTGTGTTGGTCAGAAGGAGGCCAGGGGAACGCCTGCAACCAAACTGTCTACGGCCTAGACACACTGGACCTACACCTGGAGTCATGGTCTGGGGAGCAATTTCCTATGACAGCAGGAGCACTCTTGTGGTTATCCCAAACACACTGACTGCAAATTTGTACGTCAGTCTGGTAATTCAACCTGTAGTTCTGCCATTCATGAACAGCATTCAAGGGGGAATTTTCCAACAGGATAACGCTCGCCCTCATACCGCTGTTGTAACGCAACGTGCTCTACAGAGTGTCGACATGTTACCTTGGCCTGCGAGATCACCAGATCTGTCTCCAATTGAGCACGTATGGGATATCATTGGACGACAACTCCAGCATCATCCACAGCCAGCACAGACCGTCCCAGTATTGACAGAACAAGTACAACAAGCATGGAACTCCATACCACAAAGTGACATTCGGCACCTGTATGACACAATGCATGCACGTTTGCAGGCTTGCATTCAAAATTCTGGAGGTTACACCGGCTATTAATGCAACAGCATTTCACATTTGAAATGCATTTTCTTGAGCTTAAATTAACCTGTGATCTTGAAAATTTAATCAATTAAACATGTTAACTACACAAATGCATTGTCCAAATTTCATTACTCTACAATAATTTTTTCTTGGTGTTGGGATTTTTTTTTCCGTCAGTGTATATCAAAAATTGAAAATTCCTTTTCTGCTACTGTCCCAGTTAAGCGAAAAGTTGTCCCAATTAAGCATTTAAATTTCGTATTAGTTTATTAGTTTGGTTTTCGTTCTTCGAGATTTGTCCCAATTACGCGGCTGTTCCAATTAAGCGGAATCCACTGTACTGTATATTTAAACTGTACACGAATTTGTTTAAACTTTTTGCAAATTTATTTAAACCTTGTGCAATTTGATTTAATCCTTTTGTGAATATATTTAAACTATTTGCAAATAAATTTAAATCTTTTGCAGTACATTCACGAACAGTTTAACAAAATGGTGAGAAAGAATAGTGAATAAATGAATATAATATCGATATATGAAAATAAAATTTATTTTCGAATTAATACAAATTTTAATAGAAAAATATATATTATTATATACATTAACGTTAGTGCAGTGGTTGGCTAGTATATAGCTGCAGCTGGTAACAAAAGAAACATGTCCATAACATAATTGGCACAATCCTGGGAAGTAATACTAGATAAACTAAATGAGATGACTTCTGGTAACTGATGTTCTTCCCGACGGCTTAGTACAGGGGTGGCCAACCTTTTACTGTTCATGCGTCAACTTTTTAATTTTTTAGTTAAGATGCGCCATACAAAATTATATCCCTTTTCAGTCCTTTTAGTAATCTAATGATATTGCCCAGCTAACATATCATGTGGTCACTAACACAATGAGATTGCTCAAATAGCGATAATCTTCCATCTTGGATTTTATATCAAAGTAATTTATGCCAATTACAATATATAAAATTAATTTCTAATAATCAATACTTGTTTTTACTGTAAACTTCTTGCGAAAATCCTCTGACAAAGATAAAAATCCATTCAGTTGTTATTGCGTTATAAGTGAAGAGGCGCGCACAGGCATTTCAGATTTATATATAGATAAATTGTATAAGAAATTTTTTTAAAATTTTTCTCTGGGGGTTCAGTGCGCCATTTCTAATCATACAATGCGCCACTTTTGGCAATTTTTCTCTGGGGGTTCAGTGCGCCATTTCTAATCATACAATGCGCCACTTTTGGCGCAAGCGCCATAGGTTGGCCACCTCTGGCTTAGTATTTCCCTAGCTTTAATTTTAATTTTATATAGAAAAAGTCTTTTCAACTGGATTGAGCATTGGAGAATAAGATGGCAAAAATTTCATACTCATTTGGGAAAAATCCATATCATCTTCTACTGCATGTGACCGGTGAATCCGAGCATTGTCCATGATCAATACATCTTCTATTGAGTCTTGGAATTTTGTTTCGAGTTCCATGATAAACTCACAGAAGAGTTCTGCAGTTGTGGTTCTGGAAGATATAATTTTTGAGTGAACAATTCTTTGATTATTCAGTGCAACAATAAGTGTGATATTCCGTCCTGACAATGGGGACAATAATCACTGCCCTAGTACCAGTCTTTGAATGAGCTTGAGATCGTCTGATGTGAAGGTTAAATCCACTTTCATCTATAAAAATGAGTTTTTCCCGGTTTACAGGG
>AYEL01046104.1:0-22671 GCA_000484575.1 Olivierus martensii
TGGACTATACAAAATATAGCTGTATTCACTCTTTATTAATCTCTACAACTCGTAAACCCACAAAATGTGACAATATGATTCTCTTTTAATTTATAAATGGCATAATGCAAAACAATCAAAATAAAACCCAAAAAAAATTTTTTTTCTTTTAATTTATAAATGGCATAATGCAAAACAATCAAAATAAAACCCAAAAAAATTTTTTTGTTTTCATTTAAAAACCGTGTAAAAGCGAAACCGTGTAAATTGAGTGCCGTGCAAATCGAGGGCTAGGTATAAATAGTTTTTATGTTGAAAGCACTGACAGCTACAATGTGTGACATTTGACATTTTTGAGTTTCATTTAAAATAAAAATTTCCAATTTGATTTGAATAAAGGTTTGCATTGACATGAAAATTTAGTGAATTGAATAAAGGCTTGCATTGACATGAAAATTTAGTGTTTAGTATGTTTAAAAAAAAAATTTTTTTTTATGAATCTCTCTATGTTGAACACCTCTCTAAGTTGAACATATTTTGAAGGAACCAAATGTGTCTAACATAGAGAGGTTTCACTATATATACTTTCTTTCTATAAGAAATTAATTGAAATATGACTAATTGAATGGTATCCAAAGAGGATCGAATTGGAGTTTTTTTATTACTAAGTTAGAAATGCATAAACAAATTTAATTAAACTCTGTCAGCCTCAATATCCAACTTCACCTATGAATATTTCACATTTTTTTTAGTAGATGAGCTTGGAAATTGTAAATTAATGCGGAAAAGTTGTTATTGTTTTGAAAAACTTCATAGTTATCTAAATGTCTTTTTTTTTAGAATATCCACAAAAAATTATTAAATCTATCAATATTATTAAATTTTTAAGCTAATCTTTATGCGTTTTATGCATTTTTCATTAATAGATAATAAAATATGCATAAAATACATAATGTTTCTTACATATTGTATGCAGTGTGAAAAAACATACCTCCCTCAGCTTATAAAAATTCTTATTTATTTATTTCCCTCAGTTAGTTTATAGAAATTCTTCCTTCATTTAATTTTACGAAAATTCTAATTTATTTATTTATATTTATTTCTCTTTAATTCACCATTAAGATCGAAATATCTAGGCGGGATTGTTTCCTCCCAAGTAATAACGCAAACAAAGTATTGAAAAGTCGAAAAAAAAATCGGACAAACTTGAGTAAGCTTAAAAGGAAATAATATAATAATAGATAATGGTTACAATAGTAAAAAGTTAAATATTATATTACTTTAAATATCTACCTGTTTATTTTTTAGTTCCGAAAGGAGTGAGTCGAAATTCAAGAAAAGCAGCGAAAAACCTAATTTATACTTTCAATATTTTTTTCTATAACGAAATCTTTCTTGATTGTTAGCATGCTTAAAATTTAATATTTAAAAATTTTGTGCTTCACATTATTTTCGTTGCTTTAGATTATATTAGAGACAGTGGAATAACGATACAATTCATGTAATGTATAATCAGGCATCATAGCACGTAAATAAAAATTCTATATAATACATCATAGACAATGTGTGCTTAATATATTTCTCTTAATATATATGAATTATATATTAAGAGAAATATATCAAGCATTTATATATCCATATATCAAGATTTATATGGCTATATAAATGTTTTAAATGTCTCCATATAAATCTTGATATATGGATTATAAGCCAAGATTAGTATTGAATAAATATATTTAATAAGCTTACAAATATAGTCTTTAATATCTATGGTTATTCGCAAATCTTTATGTTGTTGGGAAAATTTGATTATTCCATAAATATCTCTACAAGATATAATCAAATTTTATACATTTTTATGGCAAATTCATATTTTTTTCTTAATATTTAGAAACAGAAATCCTTACATTAATTACTTAATAAAATATATTCTATAAAAATCATTGACTCAAATCTACATATTGATGTTAATCGTTTAAAATCATTGTTTATATTAATAAATTCGTTATGATGAGTAGACCACTGTATTCACATATGCTGCAAATAGAACGAAACTTAGACCCTATTAGATCATTATATTAAACGAAAGAATATAAGGAACTCTGTTGATGGCGATAATATTAGTTCTCTTTTAACAAATAAATTGATCCAATCGATGATATAGCTATTCAATAGAATGCTTCCTTTAGCAATAGATAAAATTTGCGAATAGCTATTGCCATTCGCTGAAGATAAATTAGCAAAAACTATATATATATGAATATGCATTGTTTAAAAAAATTTTGCATTTATAACGAATGTAAGACGGTAGTTATTACTAGCAAAACGTTGAATATCATGCAATTTATTTTTCAAATTTAATTTAAGGTAAGAGATAATGGTTTTTCAATGATTTATTAATCATTTATAATTTTAATTAATATTAAAAATTAATACGAGTTTTGAAACTTTGAATTATATGCAGTTCTGTGTGTTGAATAAATAAACTATAGCAGAAATTCGTCATATATGCTAGAAAAATTATAGAAAATTAGAGATTTTAAATAGATTAAAAAAAATTACGTGAAGTGATTATCGAATCTTTTATAATGTACGAAAAAATGAATGATTAGATTTTTAGGTTTTTGGAATAAATTCCGCCATTTTAATGCTATGCTAAAAACGTTAAGCAGCTTTATAAATTTACGAAACATTTTCTGCTAGACTGTTTTTAATTTGTATGTATTATATAATGCAGTTGACCTTAATAATAAAATTTTTATTGCTTTTTTAAATGCAGATTATAGTATTGCGAAATTATCGCATTTATCCATTTTTTTTTTTTTTTTTTTTTTTTTTTTTTTTTTTTTTTTTTTTTTTTTTTTTTTTTTTTTTTTTTTTTTTTTTTTTTTTTTTTGTTTCATTTTAAAAATGTGACGAATTAAAAATTGGTTTTTCACCGTGATATTAAACAATAAACTATAAACCTACATGAAGGTTTTGCCAAAAAATCATTATTCAGTTCTTTTTAATTAAAATAAATCTTTTCACAAAATATTACAGTAGTTTGCTTACATGTTTTGATATATGTTTACAATCAAAATATGTGCATAACGCTATACAAGACGAGAAATGAAACACGCTTAAATTATTTTAAATCTAGTAAAATAAATATTTGTAAATATGGAATAAAATATTGTTTTTTTTTTAATTTTTGAATTAATTTTTAAATAATAAAATAATAAATTCATATATTATAAGTTAGAGTGAATCGGGGGAAGATGGTAATCGAGGAAGAAGCTTATTTTTCTCTAATTCTTTATTATTTAAACAGATGGCGATAAAAGGGGGTTTATTATAACCTCCTATAAGCCCGCCAAAAATATAGATGATGGCTATTATCAGGTTATCAAATACTCGCATTAGAAATCGAAAAGTTTCAGCGAGTGTTGGAATTTTTATCAAAAATTATACAATCACTTTTTGAATTATTATTATTAATCGTAATAATATCATCATACAAATAATTAATATATGTAATGTGTAGTGGATACTTTAAAGAATATTTTTCTTTTGATGATGTTATAATTTAGCCATTTTAAGTCATGTGATTAAAAGTTGCATCTCACCCTGATCGTCGGGAAAGATGGCAATATTTGCTTCAGGTTTAGATGCCGAATTTAAATATTAATATTTATGATTTATTTTCATAAATTAAATGATAATAACATATATTAGGACCCAAGCATGGGTGTTTGGTTCTTTGGGACCCAAGCATAACATATAAATAGCGGAGGCATGAATTGCTTCAATGCTTCACAGATATATGATAGTTCTATATCTACCTTACAGAACATTAAAAAGGAGATTATAGAAATATAATGAAAAATATGGCATGGAACTACACAGTAAATAATTGTTTAATACTAATTGTGTATAAAGTGCTTAGAAAAAAAACTGCTAAATCCACTTTCCTAAGTGTCTGGGATAGCTTATTTTATATGGACAAATGGACAACTCCTACATATTTCTTAATTAAAAAGATTGCCTATATTTTAACTTTTGACTTTCGAGATAGGGAGCCAACGCATTGCTAAAGGCATCAAAGAGTCGAATGTGGCTCAAAAGCCGCAACTTGACTACCATGGATGTATACAATATCTAAATAGCTGATTTTATTTAATTCTTGTAAATCTATAGAATTTAATAATTTAGTCTATTAACATATACATGGTATAGTGAACAAGAAGTTTGTTGGATGATTAAAGTAATATATTTGGTATAGTGAACAAGAAGGTTGTTAGATGATTAAAGAGTTCATTTTGGCTATTTATTAAAGTGAATATCATGAAAAGTGCAGTGGCATCTTACCCGGAATATTCGGGGTAAGATGACTAATTGTAACTTTTTTTAAAAAATTATAAAAAATTACCCGATTGCTATATCAAATATTTTGATGGAGTCATATATGCATAATAATTATAAAAAATTACTCGATTGTTATATCAAAGTTTTTGATGGAGTCATATAAGCAAAACACTTGTAAGTTTAAGTACAAAAAATATGAAATGAAAATATTTAAATTTAATATGAGTTTTAGGGTCAAAAAGATAAAGTATGGCGACTTCTCCCGATCCATTATATAAGAATTATGCCCGAATCGGAGTTTTAGCTTCAATCAAATCTCATTTAGTCTATATTTTTATCATCTTATTATTTGTTAGTTAAATTGCGATTTAAGTAAATGTTATAAATATATAATAATAAAAAATTATTCATAATTTATAAAAGTCAGCAAACAAGCCAAAAACATTTTTTTCCTTATCTTTTGTAATTTTTATAGTTGATTTTCTCGAATAAAGTTCATTAATATTTATCTATATTTTTTAAAAGATGTTTATTGTTTGGTTATGGAGTCTACTAAGAAAATAATCATTAAAATAATAGGTTTCTCTTTTAACTAACTCTGAGGAAGAATTTTACAAATAAATACATTCATTTTTTTAAAGTGAGATAAAATTTTTTAAAAACTTTTAAAATCTGCAAGAAATTTTAACAATTAATCAGAAATATATTTGTTTCTTATAGATTGCGTTTCCTGAATTTTAACATTTAATCGAAGAAATCGTGAATATAAGTTTGAAATAAATTCAAAAACAATAAAGTTTTTAAATATTATTAATCCATTCGACAATCTCAGATGTTTATTTAAAATCTAATAATAAAGATGATATCGTTAGTTTAGCGACTAACTGTAGTAGTTGATAAACTAACGATATATTATCCCTGTATAATACCTATTGTTTTTTTTTATGTGCCAAAAATCTAACTAATCACACTTCATTCATAATGGATTTTTCCTCACTGATCAATAGAATATGATTGCTTTGTATTAAAAGATTTTCTGTAATACATATGGTATTAATCTATATTAGATAACAAGGTCAGATTATGGAATAACTGGATCACAATATTCAAAAATCCATAGTCTAATTTTTATAAGCAGTCTATAGCGCAAAGTGCAAATCACTTAAAGCATAGATATTTGTCTCGATTAATTGTTTTAACTCTGATGTAAACAATAACAGGTAGAGAAAATAGTAAATATTGAACATCAGGTGAGAAAATAGCAACGAGATATTAAGAAATGTTGCTGAGAAAGAATATTCTGATCAAAAACTGAAAGAAAAATGAAATCGAAAGAATACTAAGAAATGTTGAGAAGATTATTCTGATCAAACAAGAAATTGTAAGAAAAATATGGATCGAAAGAATATTAAGAAATGTTGCGAAGAAAGGTTATTCTGATCAAAAACTAAAAGAAAAATACGGATCGAAAGAATACTAAGAAATGTTGAGAAGAAAGAATATTCGGATCAAAAACTGAAAGAAAAATATGGATCGAAAGAATATTAAGAAATGTTGAGAATAAAGGTTATTGTGATCAAACAAATAAATTAATTCTTAAAAATAAAAGAAATTGTAGTATTTATTTAGTTTCCACTTATATTTTTCTTATATTCTAATCTACAGATAAAATTATGAAAAAAGCAATAGAGATTTATTTATAATATATAAATTATGATGATATACTATTGTAATTTTAAATAATGAAAGAAGTGTCCTAAAGAAATTAAAAAGTTGGACTGAGTCGAAAGGATTAAACAGGGTTAATTATTAAAGTTTTTTTTTGTTTGTTTCTTTTTCTATACGAGAGGTAGCTGAAAAAAAAATGGTTCGCATTATTTAAAAGTGCAAGAATAATAAACAATAAATATAACTTTTAACAAGAAAATGTTATTTTTCAGATAAGAAACATTTTCAACAAAATACAATAAATAAGCTTTAACTAAAGGGGTTAATTTAAAACAGAATTAATAAAACCTAAAATTTTGAATTAATAAGTTTAATTGAAGTTGATTTACGTGTCGAAGACCGAATTTATTGTTTATTATTATTAAATTACAGTTAATATTTTTATTATTTTCTTTTGATTCATAAAGTTATGAACTATAAATGTATTAGTATCTGAGGGAACAGATTTAATGAAAAATTTACACGGTTTGTAAATATAGATAAAGAAAATCTTGATGAATCCTTATATATGAATGATGAATATATCGTTATCTCTTTTGGGAATCAATTCCAAGAGTAAGATATGAAGAAGAAAGCAGTAATCATCAGTTACACAATGTTCTGCTTTGACACTTTACTAGAATATATGAATTAATGAGATTTAAATACAGTGAAATAATATCTGTGGAGAAAATTCATTCAGAAATTATAAAAATCTTGAAAATACTAGAAACAGACAAAAATCACAGATTAATTAAAATAATTATTTTATATGCATGCTTATGTATATAAAATTTTAAGCTAAGTTAAATAATAGAGTGTTCATAAAAGTTTATCCCCGTGGTTCCCAACGTGGGTAGCACGCCCCACAAGGGGGCAATTTGATTTTTAAAGGGGACAATTCGAGAATGAGTTATTAACAGTGAATTTTTTGCATTTCTTATGGTTCTAGGGCTCTATATAGTATATAAATATATAGTATATTGTGATATACACATTTTTAAAATTAAAATCAGAATGTACACGGTGTTTTTGAAACTTTATTTGCTGTTTTTTCATATCACTTCATATTATTATTATTTTTTAACAATTTCTTAGTGATTTCTTCCTCAGTACTTCAACTGTCCTTTTGTTCTTTTATTTTTCTCTTTCATGGATGCCATGTTCTTTGGAAGCTTGTTTAGACCAACTTAATGGATTTTTAGGCTTCCTCCACGTGAATAATAGTTCACTTTTTGAATAATAAAAATTATATGTCACGGAGCATCAGGATTTTAGAGAGGCTTAGGTGGGCATGTTGGGAAAAAGGTTGGGAACCATTGATTTGGCCAAATTTAAATCATGGATGTTACTCATCAAAACAAGACAAAAAGTCCATATAAACATGAATCCAGAAATGATTCTTTCTTAGATAACAGATGGCGAAAAGTATACAATTTAATAGGTTTATTAGTCTTATGCTGGCTGTAATAAATTGTGGTTTGCAATCAACTGTAACAAAACGAACTATAGATTAATCATAACACTATTAGCACAGTTTGTTAATGGCTGATTTTGCTCTCTTTTGCGGGATTAGGTATACGATCTATGCCCGAGGTGGCCAAACTTCATGTCACTACGAACCACATAAGAGTATCTCAAATGCCTGAGACTCTGCAATCAGTTTCTTCCAATGAGAGCTGCATCAATTTTTTCGGATAATCTTAACGATGATTTCAAAAACTGTTTATTATATATTTCATATAGATGCATATTACTTTTTACAATAAATTAAAAAATTATAAATATATTATTTTTTAAAATTAAATAGGTATTTTTTCCATATTAGTTATTGACTTTCTTGGTATGAAGCCATATTGAAGGTTTCAAAGAGTCGCAATTTGGCCACTGTGGATCTGTACTTTTACACCCATGTTATCTAAAAAAGAAAACGTTTCTGGACCCATGTTTACATGGACTTTTTGCTTTATTCTGATGAGCACTATCTGTGATTTAAATATGGCTAGAGTTTTTAGGAACACACTGTACATTTGCAAAATGCAATAAAGCAGTAAAACTCGATTTGGACCATGTTTTCCAATTTCTCGTACATAGCGTCTCCTCCATTAACCCGAATAATTGAGAGTATATCACATTATATTAAGTATTATTATTGTGAATTTACTATTTATTATGTGAAAAGAAAGAAAAATATAGATGGAAAAAACATCATGTCATCCCAAAAGTAATGTCGTTTTTAACATTAAATTTTGTTAAGATATAAAAATAAATCACTTGCTAATATAATCAAGTATATATTCTTCATTTTAATCAATAGCACTCTTCTAACGTTGTAAAAGCTTTAAAAATTCATGTTTAGACAAGCTGTAACACGTTTGAACAAGTACAATATAAAAAAAGACATTACTTTTGGGATGGCCTGATACTTTATAATAATTTATGTAATTATTACTCTATTTGCATTAATATGTTTATTATGAAAATATAATTTATTGCCTTTTATATAACACTTTGATAATAAATATATTCAGATATGAATAAGCATTCGTTTATATATTTAATTAATTAAAATGTTTATGCGTTTTAATGACAATACTTATTGTTAGCTTGACATATGATTTACATTTACATAATATCTCTGTTATATATACTGTATACTCTACATAATAAATCACGATCATCGTTTTTCTGAAACAATATACTGTATAAGAAAAATAACTCCCAAATTCATTTCCGGTTGTTCTTAACCCAGTTTAAACGAATTTGCAAAGTATAGTTTTTATATTCCTTAATGGGGAATAGTATTTAAAAAAAAAAAAAACAGAAGTTTGTAGAAAGTTAATTATAAAATATCTGACCAAGTTCCAGTTGAGATGAAAAGTGGTAATGGATGGACGACCATCGGGACTTGTTATCTAGCACACTGTTCCAAATTTTGAAACTTTTAAAAAGATCCTTTTTTCATTGTTGACCACTTTTTTTATCAAGCGAAACGTTTCTATTATTCCGCTAGGTTTACAAAATATATATTTTTATCCTATATTTTGAAAATAACTGTTCTTTGATGTTATCTTCTCGATAATAATGATAATAAAAAAGTTTCTGTCATTTAAGTTTGTTTTAGTCTAAACTAGATTCAGAAACCACTATTATGAAGCTACTTGGATGGCTTTTTAATGGTTTTGAAATCAAATTGTTCTGAAGAACAAAACTTTAGTTTGATGTAAAAGTTTGTTTGCTTTTTCTGCTAGAATATCTTTGATTTTAAGAATGACAGGCATATATATACAGCATACATGAGACTGAAGTTTTAAATAGATTATAAATTATTTAAAACCCAAGTATAGTAATTCAAAATCCAATTTTTTCTAACTTGGAACAGAATTGAAAATGGTATCATGAATTTTAATGAGGTTAAATTGATGTAGTTTTAGCCGAGTTAATTGAACAGACATACAGATTGATCACAAACTACGGAGAATGCATTTAAACAATAACATTTAAATGCATTCTCTTCCGGTTTTTGAATTTTTTATTTAGATCAATATATCCTTGTATAGCCTTGCATATTAACTTAAAATATAGGCAGACAATCGATTTTCCGGTACCTTTGCTTCATTAATTTTATTCGTTTTTCCGGATTAACCAATGATCATGAAATGTATGGCAAGTGATCTATACCTCTTTCAGTAATGTTTAAAGCATTACTATAAAATCAAATTAAATATTGAAGATAAATTTATTGAATTAAAGTAGCCACAGTTTATTACTTATCCGGATTAAAAGATATGCCGGATTATCCATTACCGGAAAATCGGTTGTGCAAGTTGGTGCAAAAGAATCTTATTTCAACAGTTTCAACTCTAATTTTCTTTGCTTATTATTTAAAAATTCAGTAAAAATTACAAATTATTCGTTCGTAAAATTTGTTTCGGGTGCCCTGAGCTATAAACGCATTTAAATTCTATAGAATCATTTAAAAAAATTCCCATGTTCCACTTCGTATAACATTTTTAATTGAGAGCATCAACAATCAACTGGTTTAATTATTTTGTAGAAAAATTAATAATTTGAGAAAGTATCCAAAGAAATAGAGCATCAAAAAAAGTAACTTTCCATTTATTAAATTCGTGATTTTCGCCAAGAAAAAAGAAAAATTAATATGCAAACTTCTGTAAACTCTAACAGGTGATTTACTATTAAACTTCCGTTTATTAGTGATGGTGAATGTCCTGGATTCATTGTTCTTCATTCTCCTTGTAGGCGATCTGTTAAACAATTAATTGCGTCATTGTATGGCCACAATGTATCCTACTTAAAACTGATTTTTTTTTCAATATAACTTCTCTTCCTCGTGATAAAGTTAAGCGAATTGCGGTTACGTAGGTAGTAATTAAATCGAAACACGCCGAAGATCTAAATTTTCCTATACATTCACTACCAAACAAAAATTTCGAAAGTTCTTCACGCTAAATTACGACTAAACATTTACAGTTTGAAGACGAAGGTTAAAAAACTAATAAAAGTTGCGAATTAATATTTTAAAAATCAAGTTTTATAGATAATACAGTTTTTATTGGTTTGTAAACAGTTTTATAATAGTTTTGGGTGTGACCGAGAAGAATTTTCTCTGCTTCACTTATTGCGCTCACTTTCTCAACTTTAAAATATGCAGTCTATTTATGGACATCGCAAAAGATAAAAAGGAATCCGTTCAGAGATACTTAGAAAAAAAAAGAAAAAGTGAATTAACCATCCGAAACGACAAAAACAGTCGGTGTCCATTTATTGTGATATCCAATTTGGCCATCCGTGGACGATGGATCAAAGAAAAAGTGAATTAACCATCCGAAACGATAAAAACAGTCGGTGTCCATTTATTGTGATATCCAATTTGGCCATCCGTGGACGATGGATCTCATTCCAAAATTATAAACAATCACATAAAATGTATGTTTTCAGGGAGAACAACTACTAGTGCATGGCCACGTCCCAATTTCTGTTTATTCGAAATTTTAATCTGATTTGATATTACGTCAGTCTCTTAAAAAATAGTTATGGCTTCCAGATTCAAATTTGTGTTTTTATTAGTATTATTTATTTTTTTCCCCTTAGTTCTTCATGGACATGCTGCAGGGTGTGGGACAATCACTTCATTAGAAATCTTGTTTTCGATGTTATTAGATTTTAATCTGAGATTTATTCCTTCAAAGTATTCAGGTCGTAAACTATCACTTTTATTGGTGAAAAACAGCAACCACACCTTAATACACTTAATGCTTCTTATAAGTGGGAAATTACATCAAATAGGGAAATAAAATGAATTTTTTCTGAATTATTATGTAAAATTCATCCAGTATATTCTAAGAAGTAATTTTTTTGGCTGTCAATTTTAATTGGTTACATAATATTATCTCATCATTCTTGGGCTCTTAAAAAAAAGTAATTTATGCATACGTATAATTTTTTTCCGTCTCTTAGTATTATGAATCCGACATATCTATGTTAAGCTATTATTGAGTTTTTTTCCCTTCAAAGATTTCTGTTTAGAATTGGATTTTATGTTCATCTAAGTATGCAACAACTCACACCGCCTTATAGAAGCAAAGTCGTTCGATATGTCAGATGTTAAGACATTAAAGTTCGTATAAAAAAATTAGACGTGGAACTTAATACATAAATTAGTTCGTATCTAGCAAGTTTACAAACAGCTACTGTTTCTCCTAGATTTTGTTATGTCTTTTTACTGCAAACACTGAAATATTCCCATTTCTGATAATCCAGTTTCTTTAAAAATAAGTTAATATATTTCCAGCCTTTCACCTTTAAATTGATGTTTTACAATGTTTTTCCTCCGAATAATTAATTTTCGTATTCTTATCGTTTCCAGATATTTCGTAAATCACGATAACAACTTGACCTTTCAAATAAAATAATTTGTTCTCGTTACCTATTTTAAGAATTTTTCCTCATAATTCTCATCTCGGACTGAATTTTATACATTTAAATTTTTCAGATGACTCAGTTTTTATATTTTTATATTAAATGTTTAAAATGTATTGAGATCATGTAAACTGATCAAGCACAAATCATTACGATTACGGAATTTTATAAAATAAAAAAGGAAACAATAAATTTATCGGATATTAAAATAATAAAATTATTGATCACATTCATAATTATGTCAATTATGATAAGGAAGATAAAAAAGTAATTAGATAACGATCAAACATTAATGTAATACATAAATTTGATATTAATAATTTCTCTGTTATTAAATTAAATTAGAATTTATATCAGGTTAAAACTGATAAACTTATTAAACTGATAAGGCATTTTTTTTAATTTAAAATTAATTTATTGGTTAAAAAATTTCTAAAATAGTATATGCATGCAATAATGTGCTATATAAAAAATTAAATTCCAAAAATTAATGCAATAATATTCATGAAAGCAATTGATTGGAAACAGATTTTTCGAAATGATGGATAAAACTTTATTTCAGACCTTTTATAAGAAATTGAAATATCAATTAATTATATGCAATGATTGAAAAATATCTAGAGTTATTGCATAAGATCATAGAGTGAAAAAATGTCAAAATTATGGCTCTATTAGTTAGGTGAGTAATTTCTGAAAATTTAGTAACTCATGGACAAAAGATTATCCATGAGTTACCGCGCATGAATAACGTTTTGTCCATGAAATCATCATGGATCATCATGGTTAACATCCATGAATTATTATATGATGATCCATGTGTGTGAGAGTTAGGCACAAAATCATAGGGTAAAAAAATGACAAAATTAACATTTTATTAGATGAGTGGTTTCTGAAAGCTTAGTAATTCATGGACAAAAGATTATCCATGAGTTACTACGCATAGATAGCGTTTTGTTTATGACATCTCATGGACCATCATATATTAATTAATTCGTGGATAATATCCATGAATTACTATATGAAGAAGATTTGTTCATGATCCATTCTTGAACAAATACTGGTAAACATGGCAAGTTGTCTATGAGTGAATCTTCATTTGATGAACATTAACTTAGTTCTAGTGTAATAATTCATGGATGTTAACCATGAATTATTATATGATGATCCATGTGTGTGAGAGTTAGGCACAAAATCATAGGGTAAAAAAATGACAAAATTAACATTTTATTAGATGAGTGGTTTCTGAAAGCTTGGTAATTCATGGACAAAAGATTATCCATGAGTTACTACGCATAGATAGCGTTTTGTTTATGACATCTCATGGACCATTATATATTAATTAATTCGTGGATAACATCCATGAATTACTATATGAAGAAGATTTGTTCATGATCCACTCTTGAATAAATACTGGTGAACATGGCAAGTTGTCTATGAGTGAATCTTCATTTGATGAACATTAACTTAGTTCTAGAGATATATCAACTATAGTTTCACAAATACTGAATTGAAAAAATTATTAATGGTTAAAGCAAATTGATATTTTTTATAAAATTCCTTTTCAATAAGTTTTATATGAAGTGCGAGGGAAATTTATAATATAAGAGTTCCAAATTTTAGAATTTCTAATTTTAAATCGAGATCAAGCTTTATATTAATTTATATTTTCATTATAACGATAGAAATATTACAACTGACCCGCGATTTACTACGATTCGACCTATGAACTTCCCATTTACGATGGCATGCAGACAGACTTCACGCATCATCCATCCTAAAATGGGAAACGTGCCACATTAGACAAGATTGTAGTTGTTGTTTGAACTATGTGCACTCCACATCGCTCTTTATTCTATAGTTATTTTTATGCAATTATGAATCATTTTTGCTATTCGTTATGTGTGTTAAAAGGAAAAATGATGTACAAAGTAGAAAACCCGTAAATAGAATTTTGACGTTAAAAATATATTTTATGCGGTTATTTTCACATTAATTATTTGTTTTTATATAATAAAGTCTTATAAAAATATATTTTAGAAAATTTTATTTAGTTTTCCTTCTTCTCTAAATTTAATTTCGAATTTTGGAATAAGAAACGAGTTTTGAGGGACGGAATCTCGTTTATAGCATTGTGCCTACGGGAAATTAGGATTCGACTTACGATGGATATTCGTAAGCGGGAAGGTCAAATATATATATAAAAATTAATTTTATGTATGCGAATAAAAATCGGCAATTCGAATTTTAGACACTCGGATTTTTATTCCGTTTAAGTTTGAGTTTCTGTTACTTTGTGATCAGGAAACTCAATTTTGCTCTCTACCATTAAATATACTATTATTAATATAGCAAAGGAGATGATTTAATCTATGTTTTTTTAATAGGAATAATGTTGACACGTGTAGGTAAACAATCCATATGTTGCACATAAAAAATCCTATTCTTCTAACAATGTATCTCGATATTTTTGATGATATTTAGATGAATAGTTATATATGATTTTATATACAGTGTACATATATTAATATATATATATATAAGCAGTTCCTACTTCTTTATCTATGATCCTACTTTTTATATTATTATGATTTTGGATTCTATTTAATATATGATTCATATAAGCATTTCAAAGTTATGTCTAAATATCTCCACATATCAGAAAAATCAGAGAATCAGAGGCATGCAATCAAATATTTATATAGTAATTCATATAATCAGAAGAAGAATCTAAAGAGGTTTTTCACTACTCTGCAGAACACCTTGAGGGAAAACCAATTTTAGTACATTATGAATGTAGGCTAGCGATGAATATCTATCGTGTCGCTAGACTCCGTTGACTCGAATCTCACGCTGATCTAGCGCTTTTGATTTCTATTTTCGGACTCACGTTTATGAGAAATCGTAACTTTCTTTTTATTCTTTTAACTGGCGACATATCGCATCTTTAAACTTCTAACATTTAAAACTGATTTATAGTAATCCAACAACTTTTATCTTAAATTAAAGTTAATTACACTATTGTTCTAAGATAGTACCATAATAATATCAAAAGTAGGATCATAGATAAAGGCCATAATATATATATATTAAGCCTCTTTATCTGGAACTACTCATATATATATATATATATATATATACTTTATATAAAGTCATATATAACTTCATATAGATATCACCAAAAATATTGAGTTAAAAGAATAAGATATTTATGTGCAATATAGGGACTGTTTACCTTTATATATAAATCTCAATATTATTTCTATTAAAAGAAACATAGATTAAATCATCTCCTTTGCTATAATAATAATAATAATAGTATATTTAATGGTAGAGAGTAAAGCTGAGTTCCCTGATTACACATTGGATTGCATGATTAATCAACATAATCCATTCTAAAGAGTGATGCTTTCATATTCTAATACATCTCCAGGAGGAGAGTATCAGTAGTGACATTTTATCCTGAACCGGACCCAGAATCATTCACAAAACTTTTCCCGCTATGTTTGTCATGTTACAAGATGGCGGACTTTTGAAACAAAAATGGCGGTCATTCGAAATATTAAAATGACAATATCTTTGAAACCATTTATCGCTCGTGAGTGATGATATAATCATTCGAAAGTATTTTTAATGCACTTTATTTTGTAACAATAGTTCTGTATACATTAATTACTTTTTCTGTCTGTCTGCTATCAGATCGGTACCATCCATAGTTATATATTTAACAAAAATTTTACTGAGCCTCACATTTATGAGTGGCCCTCAGATGCTACAGTATACAGTGTATATTTTTATTGTAGAATAAATCAGCATTGTGATTTATGGATTATTTTTTAATGGACTTAATAGTATTGCATAATGATAAATAATTTATTTTTATTGAAATTAGTAATTGTAAATTAACTATAAAATTAAAAAAATTCTTGTTTAGTTATATTGTTTATTTATTGGTATCTATTCATAAAAAGTATTGATAGCTTCCGTGTGAAAATTGCATTCGTGCTTCGTACTTATTTTTTTTTTTTTATAGATTGATGCCTTATTAACAAATTCTTATCAACATAGAAAGAAATTTATATTTTAATCAATGGAAAATGATTTAAACGAAGAAAAAAATGAAATCATTTCCTTGTTAATAAAATCAGTTTTCCCTCTTTAAAAATTTATACAAATCAAATAATGCGGAAAAAAGTTTTTTTCTATTTTTAACAATTGAAAACTTAATAATTTTCTTTCCATAACATTCGGAAGATTTTATCTAGAGATTCATCTCGATTTTTTTTTTTTATTTTCCCCCTTTATTCCAATTCAATATTTTTGTGGAATTTAGATCATTGAGCATTAACCTCTTCTATCTAATGTTTTCTAAGAAAATTTTCCTTTGTTTGGAGTAATTTCACTACTTTTTTTTTTTCAATGAAAAGTTTCCTTTTCTCTTCCATTGTGCTTTTAAGTAGAAATGATATTTCTTTCTCAAAATGTAAATAAATTTATTTTACTATTTAATAACTGAATATGCTTTGTTTGTAGCAAAATATAACTTTTATAGAGAGCATCTAATACATTAGATTTCCATGTAAAACACACGAAAGATTTACTGATCCTTATCAATTTTTTTATTAACTGAACTTCTAAACGTGACTGTCTGTAAACAATCCCTAAACTTGCATGTCTAAACTGATTGTTTACGTCTAAAAATTAATTTAGTATACTTTAAAAACACAAGTAAAATATCTGGATAGCATCTTAAACTGTTAGATATAAATTTATCTATAAAAAAAAAATTTTCCAAATTTCCTACTTTAGAAGTTCCGCTCTAAAAACCGAACATCAAAAGGAAATGTAGACAAATCTTAATAAACAATATCAAATAACACAAAAATAGTAAAAAAAGAAAGTTTAGTAAACTGATAATTACTTTCTTATCAAAACGAAGTGGGAAAAAAATGCTATTTAATGATTAAAATAGTAGTAGTTTTATTTAATCTTCTATAATTCTATGAGTGTTTACGAAACTTTATATTCAAATTATGAAAATATTTAAATATAAACTATTTAAAAAAAAATGAATAATTAATTTAAAAAAAATTTTTTTACTATAAAAAAATTTTTTTACTATTTTCTGCAATTTAAATATGTTCACAATAAACTAAATAGCTGCATGTTTAGAGATATTTTAATAACAGAAAATACAAAAATAGTAAAAAAATGCATATTTAGAACCCAACAGCACAATATATTTAAATTTTATGTGATTATTCATTATTATCCAAGCTTAATATGCTAATTTTGCAAAGTTGTCATGTTACAAGATGGCGAACTTTTGAAACAAAGATGGCGGTCGTTCGTAAATATTAAAATGCCGATATCTCTGAAACCATTTATCGCTCGTGAATGATGATATAATCATTCGAAAGTATTTTAAATGCACTGTATTTTATAACAATAGTTCTATAAACAGTAATTACTTTTTCCGTCTGTCTGCTATCAGATCGGTACCATCCATCGTTATATATTTAACAATTAAATTGAGAAAACGTTTTTTTTTAGCATTAATTGTGAAATAATGGTTATTAAAAAATTATATCGTTCGTCGGAAGTGTAATTTTTACATCAGGACCAATTTAATATATAAAAAAGTAATCATATAATTTATAAATATATAAATATAGAGAAATCATCACGCTGATGTGCAAAGTAAACAGCTAATTGTGTTCTTTACCTTTGTCTTTATGTGACACATTTATGCCATATTCTATACGTTAAAAGATAATTTTATCTCAGCCTAAAGGCATTTTTCGTTCCGATTGTGCATTATGCAGCAGATGTTACGACTAAACACTTTTTTTGTTTTGATCGAGCTGTTTGTGGTTTTTGCATTTTCTCAGGTTATTCACCTATTTTTGAACCTGACGCTTAATGTAATTTATGCTTCGCTATCGGATTATTTATTGAATAAATCTGATAATATATTAGTAAATAATAAATCGATAGAATCTATTTTTATTTTTGTTAGAGGAAAATCAAATTTATAAATTAATTTCTTATAGAGAAAAGATGATTTTTGTCAATGGTACAGTTTAAAAAAAAACGGCATAAAATAGGAAATGGGAAAAACTGAAACTCTAGTGGCTTTTTTATGTTCCTTATAGCTTACATATATGTGGAAGTATTAATTATAAATTTTATCCATATATATGTTATCCTTAAAAACGTTAATAATGTATTTTAAAAATACAAACAAGATTTTTTAAGTATAATTAATAAATTCTTCAATTATAAATTTAGTTTTAGATCATATTATGATAAAACTCTTCAAGAACATATTTCCTTATAAAGGAGACTTGCTTTTTAATCTGAGTATACATAAATAAGTAGTCTGAATACTAAATTGAATGTTTTTTTTATTATTTAAAAATACCGAATCAAATAAAAATTTCTCATCTGTAAAGATGCAAATTCATGTTCTAATCGTATAAAAAATTGGATTTTTTATTATAATGATACATAATTTTCATTTTATAAATTTTGAAAATTAAAAAATTATATATATTTTTAATATAGCAGATTAAGAGAAAAGAACTCCATATTTGCACATTTTATTTTTTATAACAGAATGCATTGCGAGCTAATAAATTTTCCTTGTAAATGAGGGTAGAAACACGAAAATCATTGAAAGAACGGAAAAAAATGAATGCCGTTCTTTCAACGAGTTTTTTTCTTCCTCCTGATTCCCTTTTCTTTTTTCTGATTTGTTTTTCTTTTTCTTTCAGAAATAAAAACAAGGGAATCAGAAGAAGGAAATAGCCTCCCATTTTTTCTTTCTGGAAGAGAAAGAAGAGGGATGCTGCTCTTTCAATCTTTTATTTTTCAATCCAAATAAAATTTTTTTTTTCATTCTATTTCCTTAATATGAAGTTAAAATTATTGCGAATTTTATTTATAACTAATTTGATAAATTTTCTAACTCAATAATTTTGTTTAAAATTTCAACAAACGATAAAATTAGTCATTTTTTCCTCTTTTCTTTTTTCTTTGACGATTATGGTTTGATAAATGGTTTTTCAATCAATACTATTTTGCTTTTTTAGAGAGATGATTTGCTACGAAATTTGTTTCTTTAAATAAATTCTAATTAAAGAAACATTTAAGATTTCTAACTTAGTTTCATCACCGCCCTTATTGGTGAGAATTCCATTTTTTTAATATATCCAAATCTTTTATGATAAAATATATTTTAAAAATATATAATGTAATACAGTTTGAGTTCTACTTTTGAGAATATTTCAAATTTAATTTTTTAAAAATTTTTTTCAACTCAATTTATTAGAATAAATCACGAAAATGTACAGCAAAATTACTAAAACATATATAAGAAACAAAAAGGAAATAATGTACGGTACTGAAAATCCAATAAGAATGGTACTTATATATACTTATATATATACTATATATACTTGTATATGATGCGATTATTATCAGAAAATTATGATTCGTTAATAATGAGTTATATTACGTTTATCTACTAAAATATATATTATTGTACACAGTTAATTATAACTGTTTGCCTCAGGCGTGAACGTGATACTTTGTATAGGCTAACAGGGTAAATCACGTGATTAGACAATTATTCTTCTACTATACCTATTTACTTTTTCAGTCTGAAAATTCCATCAATAGTTAATTTTAGAATTGTTGTTTCACTCGAGAATGAATTCACAAACATACACAAAAGTTTCAGTCTGAAAATTCCACCAATAGTTAATTTTAGAATTGTTGTTTCACTCGAGAATGAATTCACAAACATACACAAAAGAAGAAGAAGAAAAAAAAAAAACTATACCAGGAAAGTAGAGTACGAAAAATCCTTTCCTGTAGATGGGCGTAATTTGTTTGTTTTCTGTACATCCAAACTTGGGTGTTTCTTTTAAAGTTATAAGGGTGCTAAATCGCCGAATTTTCTCACGGTTTTCTTTAAAAAAGTATTAATTTCGTTCCATTTTCTTTGCGAATTTCTTGACATTTTTTACGCTGTGCGATTAAGGACGTTATAATTCATGTTCGAAATTCGACTTGCCGCTTTGAATCCTAATAAAATTCCGCATTAATTCGAAAAATCTGTGATGAAAGCTAGAATAATTTTATATAAAGAAAAAAACGATTACGGTTGATGAACTAGTTTCCTAACTTATTAAAATTGTTTTCGAGAGAAGTGCGGTGAAGAAAGTGCGATAACAGACAACAAAAGAAGCAATGGGGTGCTCAAGCAGGAAGGCGATTTATTTATAAAATAGAACAATGAATATAAAATAAATTACGTGAGAAAATTCGCTTCATTGTAAAGACCAAATAGTGAAACTTTTTAAATGATATTAATCTTTTATTATTCCTTTTTTATGTTGTTTTTACAACGTTCGGTGCTAAAATTATATTAGCTAAGAAGAATAGACTACAATTTAATAATTCAATGTGAAACATTTAATTGTTTTTCAAATATATGTAGGCTGCTCTAATTTATTTATAATAAATATGCAGTAATTATTGTGTATTATAACTTCATTAGCGCGCTTTATTAATTATTATTTCTAGTAATATAATTTATTCGGAACAGAATATACTTCAGTGATTCTGTTAATTTACAAATCATTACAAGTTATAATGTGATGATATATAGTAATTTTTTATGATGATATACATAGATTATATCTTAAAAAATGCGATATTATTTCTACAAATATTGCAATTTAATTTAGCAATAATTGACAATAATATTTTTCAGAAATAATGCGAAATTCTTTATTAATTGTTTATGCAGATTAAAAATTGCTTGATGGATATCTTGTACATATTATCTACATATAGGCTTATATATTATTAAAAAAAAACACACAAAAATATCAATCATTTTAATAAAAATTAGATATATTTCACACTTTTTATCATATCGATCTAAGTTTTAAAGAAATTTTTACTTTAAATGAATGGAGTGTTTTATCCTTATCATTCACGTAAAATGCTGTATTTCTACTTTAATGATTAACTGAAGAATCAAATATATTTACGAAAACATATATATAACAGATATTTTCCTTATCATTAAGGAAAGAATCAATATTTTTGAACTTTTGACAATATTTGTTATCATTGTAAAATATGTATATTTTCCAGATGAACTAGTTTTGGTGTTTTGAACGATATTTACTTATTGATCAAAGTCAACCAACTGAAATGTTACCGTTTTATTATTTTATCTATTCGTAGAACTATTTCGAGTTTGTTTACAGTATTCAGAATGTAATAAATATCAGGTTTTCCAAAAGTAATGTCGTTTTTTATACTATACGTGTTCAAACATGTCCCAGCTTGTCTAAACATGAATGAAGCTTTCACGACATTTGTAGAGTGTTATTGATTTAAATGGAGAATAGTCCTATATATTTAATTAGATTAACAAGTAATTTATCTTTTATATCCTTTCAAAAGTTAATGCCAAAAACGGCATTTCTTTTGGGATGAGCTGATTTCATTTTATAAAATCCATAGACTGAATTTTTACATATAAAATTTGTAATTTTAAAAATATAATAATTGATCTTCACACCAAAATCCATCATATTTTTGTAGTATTAAACTTGGCCAATAAGTAAGATCAGTTCTAATTAGAAACCAAAACAAATTTCCAGTCTAAAGATAGATCTAAATGAAATGTGAGACTGTAATCGTATAAGAGAAGTGCACAAATTAAAGAAGAGTATAATTCCTTTGCTCTATATAATATAACCTTTTTGAATTATCTTCATTAATAAACATACTAAGTGGCCATAAATCAATCATTAATTTGATCAGACTCATAGATAATCTTAGATGTAACTTATGTCAAAATAGTCCAAAATTCTATGCATAATATGTGAAGTAATATGGTTCCATTTCTAGAATGATGCTTTGAATGTGATATCATAAATTGATGTTAATATCCTGAAAACTATCAGGCGATACGAAAACTGTTCGTTTCTATCCTACATTTATAAGGGTAAGAAAATACTACACAGATAACTTTTTAGATACTCTTAAGGATTCTAAATATCGTTTCGTGATCATTAAATGAAAAGAAGTGTTGATAGAACTAGGCAGAACATACTCCCAACACATACTTGATATAAGAACAGAAACAAACAGAAAGCGTGACTAATGTCTTTTCTCAATGTTTGTAATTCAGTTCGACTAAAACATCCAAGAGAAGTAAAAATACATTTACATGAAGGTTGGAAAACATCACATTAAACACAACCACAATTTACTTAAAACGTTTAAACTAATTATTCAGACGCATTAAAAAATTTCGTGCTCTTTAAAACAGTTTTAAAACGTTACGATTTTATAAATTCTTGATGTTTTAAGTAAAAGTTGAGTATTAAAATTTAATAATAATATAAAATTAATAAAAAGATATTTCAATTTTTCTTTTCCAACATTTTTCCTTAATTATCAATATTGCACTATCACGAATAGAATCATTTTCCTTACAATTTTTCTTTTCCAACATTTTTCCTTAATTATCAATATTGCACTATCACGAATAGAATCATTTTCCTTATTTTATTAATAAAATTAAAAACTTTTATATAATTGCCATTATTTCCTTTAAATAAAATTAATAAGAGATATCAAATATTTTCCAAGTGAATTTTTTAAAAT
>AYEL01046114.1:0-15752 GCA_000484575.1 Olivierus martensii
AATTTAATAAGCATACCTGTTCTTTCGCAAATTTCTCCTATTTCCCGCCAAGCATTTTCCTTTAATATAATATTTCTATAGCCATTATAAGATTTATCATATAAAAAAAAGGACGATCTTTCACACACTGTATGAGAACTTCATCTATTCTTTCTTCCACCATTTGTAATTCTAAATTAGCAGTGCGCATGTCCAACGCCGGTGTTGGTCTAAAACTTAAACATAGTTGAAGTCTCACGGCGCATACGCTTCAGGTCTCGGCGTTCAATTTGCGGCGCATTAACGCTAGATATGAACAGCCACACAGCGCAAAAGGGGTGGAGCTATGACGAAAGCGCGCGCAAACGTTAACGCTTGTGCTTGGTGTAAACCGGCCTTTATGGCTTTATATCCAGAGGATGTGGTAGAATCTGTTCCCATACTTTTTGAAAATATTTAGTTATCCTAGCCTGGGCAATCAGTTGCCATCTCAATAGTTTTCCATCCAATAACTTGATATGAATGGCCTATTAGGGCAACTGGTCAATTGCCTATTAGGGCAGGGTCTCAATTGGTCCATTTAATAATCAACAAATTGAGTAATAATGTTATTAGTTGACAAAAAAAGATACAGTGATCAAACTGCCATAAGAATTTGTATCACTTAAAGAAATTGATACTTCTGTCACAAACAGATTCATGTACTAGTTTATACATAGAGTCATATTTACAGTAGTTAGTATGTAAACTGAGGAATACCTTTTCTTTAGTATAAAAATTTTTTCTATTTCAATATGAAAAGATGTATTTAAAATATTATAATTATTATGATTTTCATTTTAGTAAAGATTTGAAAATTATTTTCTCCTTACTTAGTAATCTTTTAAATATTTTCCCCAAAATGCATATCCAATTGTAATTTTTCTAATTATTGACTATTTAAATATTGTACAATGAATTATCTATTACTGAATTTTATACCCTCAGTATATACAATATATAATATACTTTCAGCATATACAATTTGAATCTAAACATAAAATAATCATTTAAGATATATAGAATTATTATGAATAATCGAGAATCTGCATCACTTAAAGAAATTGACACTTCTGTCACAAACAGATTCATGTACTAGTTTATACATAAAGTCATATTTACAGTAGTTAGTATGTAAACTGAGGAATACCTTTTCTTTAGTATAAAAATTTTTTCTATTTCAATTATGTAAAAAAATTTTTTATGAAGTTTTTACCAACCTTTAATGTCTTTAGACATGTACCAAGATATTTTTTAATATCATTATCTGAAGCTGGAAATAATTTTAAAGAAAGATGAATTAGATGTTTGAAAGGATTTGTTTCTACAATATCAAAATGAGCAGGAGTTAAATCCAATGATGATTGATTTGAAAGAGTTAAGTTCAAAAGGAATCTAAAAAAAATAAAATTTATGTAGAGTAAATATTAATTCATATATGAATCATTTCAAAATTTAAAATAAATAATTTTATTATTATTGTGCTTAATTTTTATTTATTTTTCACTAACAATGTTTTACTACGAATGAAAGCTTATTTATTGGAAATTTCACTAATGCAATTATCAATCATGTAATATTTTAATGATACAGTAATTCACTTATAAGTTTTATAAAAATTCAAATTAATATAAAATAACTATCACTCATTAAGATTTTACACTAAGATAATTATTATTAATTATTTTGCATTTTATTTTGATTATAATTAAGAAATATCATATTTTGTTGATTTGAAGATACCATCAATTTACTAATTTATTCACATAATTTTTTCCCTTTAACTTTATATTCGAAAGATGGAATTATGCAGAAGAGAAATTATTTAATTTTTATTGTAAATCTAGAATAAAAATACTGTAAAAATGCAATTATAAAGCAAAGTTTATTAAAATATAAATAATATAAAAATGTAATGTTCTATACTTCAATTTCTGAAATAAAAATTGATTATAAGATGTTCTTTATCAAAAATCCACCAGCTCATTTACAGTTCTAATATGCTAATCATCCAGTAAATTTATAATGCATTTTTTATTGTATTGTTTGAGCTTCTATGTATTGTAAAATTTTAAATTGTGATTGACATTTATAAAAACAATTTCAATCAAAAATAATATATTGTATACCTTTGTGAAGGTTTAACAACAAGCACTAATAAGCAGTCCAAAGATACTTCTCAAAAAACTTTTAATTTTTGAGAAATGTTTTCGGCATAAAATAGCCCTCTTCAATTCCTACAATACGATACAGTCTATAGAACAACCAAATGTTACAAAACTGTTGGCGTTCTAGAACAAAGAACAAATTTGAATCTTAGAAACAATTTTTCTCTTAAAAAATTAAACTAAATTAATTAAAAAATTTATAGTTTTTCAATTTTTTAAGAGAAAAATTGTTTCTAAGATTCAAATTTGTTCTTTGTTCTAGAACGCCAACAGTTTTGTAACATTTGGTTGTTCTATAGACTGTATCGTATTGTAGGAATTGAAGAGGGCTATTTTATGCCGAAAACATTTCTCAAAAATTAAAAGTTTTTTGAAAAGTATCTTTGGACTGCTTATTAGTGCTTGTTGTTAAACCTTCACAAAGGTATACAATATATTATTTTTGATTGAAATTGTTTTTATAAATGTCAATCACAATTTAAAATTTTACAATACATAGAAGCTCAAACAAATATATTATTTCTTCTTAATCTCATATAAAAGGATTGTAATAGTATATATTTAATAAAACAATGTATATTCATCATATTTTTATTTTCAAAATGAAAAAATTAGATACTAAAACTAATTCACAATTAAAAGCATTTAATACAGATCAGGAACCTTTTGTTTTTAGATATATTTTCACTTCACTTCATGTTATTCATAAATTATCTTTAGTTTCAATAGATGAGGATCACAATGATCTGTGAGTAAAATCAAAAATATTTCTATAAAAGTAACATTTTATCTATGTTAAGTGTCAGTAAAGAAAACAATTATATAGTTAAGAATTTAGATGTTAAAAATAAACAATGGTTAAATTGTGAAAAATTTGGTGAATGTTATATATTTTTTTAGAAATTGTATACTCTTCATTAAACAAATTTAAATTCTTAATTCCATCAGGTAGTGTAAAAACATAATACTATTATCTATATTGAAATATATCCAAGAAATATTTTCATATAGATGAAGGAAAGGAATAATATAATTATCAATACAGTTATTTTGGTATTTAGTAATCAATTAAAATTTCATTCTGCATTTTTCGTAAAATTTGATTATTATTAAGAAAATACAATATTTTTGTAACATTTCATGAAAACAATAATAGAATAATTTTTATTATGTCTAATACATTTAAAAATTTCATATTATTATATATTGCATTTTTCGTAAAATTTGATTATTATTAAGAAAATACAATATTTTTGTAACATTTCATGAAAACAATAATAGAATACATTTTTATTATGTCTAATACATTTAAAAATTTCATATTATTATATAAAACTAATATTAATCTATGATATAACATAATATTATAGAACAAATATTAAAAAAATAGTAAACTTCTGATTAAAAAAACTTCATCTTATAAAATAATTTTATTTCAGAATTTTGAATATTAAGAAACACTATTTATTAATTTTGAGTTTTTTTAAAACTGCATAATATTTTAGTCAACAAAATATTTTTATTTTATACTTATAAAATTATTTGTAAATAACTGTCTAAATAAACATAGCCACTAAATATATTGAAAGAATACAAGCCAAGTAAGTAGCTATCAGAGAATATGATTTTCAAATGCTTTTGACTCTTATTTGATGTCTAGAAAAATCTTAAAATTATTGCAAAGAATATATAATGATGCATATGAAATAAAATTCAAATCAGTTAACTACTAACTTAGGAACATCTATAAAAAACTAGAAACTGTATCTGATTAAAAATAACTTATTAGAAGAGACATTATTCTTTAGTTACATGCATAACAACAAATCAGCAATAGAACCCAATAGAAAAGCAATTTCAATAATGCTAATCTGAACAAATGAAATATGTCAGTTATATAAATCATAAATTTCAAGCTTGCAAACATGATCATCAAGAAGATATCCATAAAGGTAATATAATGATTGAATTGACACAAAGGGTATTTAGATTTTTAGCTGTTAGTTTGTTTTTATGTTTGTATTGAGTAATCTCCTAAATGATAGAAGCTACATCACCAAACTTGGTATGATTGTCCAACTCAAATAACTAGTCTATTTATTGTTTTTTTTAGAACAATCATTATTTAACAATGACAAACAATTCAAACATTTTGTAGAATTTAACAATTTAGCCAATAGATGGTATTTATATGTAATCTATATTTTTTAATCACAATAAACCATTGTTATGTTGTGATGATGCCATCGTGACATAACAATGTGTAATGTCATAAGAAAATTTTAATTCATTATGTCATCGTAATCCAATATTCTGGTTAAATCTACATTAAAATTGAACACAAAAAGCTAATGGATTCCAAATGCTATAATTAACAAATTATATGGAAAAATAATTTCGTTAGAATTCAGGATGTCATCACAAGATCCCACATCATCATCATCATGTAACAAAATAGATGACATAATATAAGCATGCTGATAACCTCATCAATGTCATCACAAGATCCCACATCATCATCATCATCATGTAACAAAATAGATGACATAATATAAGCATGCTGATAACCTCATCATGATATAATATTGATAAATGATCTGATAATTTTATATTTTAATAAATTCAGAAAGAACCAACAATTTCTACCAGTTATAATAATTCAATTAGTCTGATAATAATATAACATTCCAATAAATATGAAATCTGAAATAATAGATGAAATCAATGAATGAATTAATTTTCAATTAAAAAAAAATTCTTCCTGGATAATGAAGATTGGTAAAATGATCAATTTTCAGTAGTTATAGTACACATCATCATGGCATTACAAATTTCAATTTTCACCAAAAAAATGTTCTTAAAATTGAAGAGCAGAAAGACATATAGATTCATAAGTTTGTGAACTTTCTGGAAATTATAAGAATTGTATTAAAGAACAACTGAATAACTGAAACTGTAGAAGAAATCAATATATAAATAATGAAAATCAAGTTTTTTTTTAATATATTGTATATGTTAATATGTTTCAAACTATGACCAGATCATTCTGGGCACACTTTGCTAGTATGATATAATATACAATAGCAGGATTCCAAATCAATAAGACAATCATTCACAATGAAATAGACTATAGAGTCATGAGAAATTAAAAAATTTCAAAACAAAATGTAATATTGTTTTGAAATTTTTAACAGATGCATCTGTTAAAAATTTTTAATCTGTTTGACTGCCCAATTAATATTGGGCAGTCAAACAGATTATCATGAGTATAGTAATAATCTATGAATACATTCTCTTTCCAACATTAGCTTACCATCTATGTTTTAGTTTTCTTTCTGTAACAAATGGATTTTTTTCATTGTTCACATTATTTAATTTTTATTCTATATATCTATCTATAGATATATATATTTATATATCGAAACTACATATACAATATATATATATATATACATTAAATCTCTGACTTGTGCAGTTTTGATTTATGTAATATACAGATGCATATGTCTCTATTTTTATTGAATTTCCATAAAATGTAAATAAAAAGTTCTTAGCTATTCCATTTATTAATCTGCCTATTTATATTGATCGAATTGTGGAACATGAAAATTTTTTGGATGAATTAACTATGTAAATTGGGAATCTACTGAGTGTATGTGAGTATGTGCGTGCGTGTGTGGGGAGGTTTCAATTTATGCAGAAACTGAAAATCATGTAAGCTCAACAAATGCCTAAATTTGATACACACAAATATATACATTGATACATAGTGGCTAGATAAAATTTATGAAACATACTATATGCATATATAAAAAAATTTAAGCCTATAAGCAACAAGTGATTATTTTTTGCAAAATTATATTGTTTAATGAATTTTTTATTTCATTTTATGGAAATTCAACTTTAAATTAGATTTATGCATCTGTGTATCTCTGAAAATGCATAAGTATGGAATCTATTGTACTTATAACCCTTATATTATTTTATAATATAAATAAGGGGTTGAATATAATTAAAAATATGTTTATGCTTTTTTTGACAAAGATTTCAAAACATGAGAGAGTCAAAAATATTAGAAATAAATCAAATTCTCTGTTACCTACTTACTAAAATTATATTCTTTTAATATTTGTATATTTATTTCAAACTGTGACTTAACAAAAATATGAAAAAAGTAATATATATGAGTGAATATGGCAAATGTTTTAAAAATTTTTATATAAATTTTTATTAATTTAAAAAAATAAAAATTTAACTAAACAACAAATGAAAAATAAATTATAATATAAATCTTTATATTGTATTATAATATCATTTAAATGTATGTAATTATTATTACCTTGGTATTTCATTATGTTCTTCCTTTTGACATAATTCTAAGAGATCAATAAATTTTTGGGGAAATGCAGAGAAATCAACAAGAAGGTCTTGTTGGTTTTTAAGACTGTATAAAAAAAATTTATTAAGTTTTAGAATAAATCAATTATTAACTGAAATTAATTAGAAAACAAATATTCTAACCAAATACCCTTGGTGACCAAATTTAGAATTAAACTGTAATTTAATAATTATTTATTAATCAAGACTTTGGTGCACCATCTGTTGAATTAATAATTTAAATTTAGGCTAAGATGGCACTATCTATTAACCTGAATTAATATATAAAATATATTATCTGACTTGGACCAAGTCGATCTGTCCAAGTTTGCCAAAGGACCCATGGTTATGTAGCTAGACTGCCTAGGAATGCTAGTACTTTGTTGGTCTAGTCGAATAAATTAAATTAATTGTAATATAAGATTCCTGAAATAGAAATCTGTCTGAGGCCACAGTAGTCTAATTCAGGGGTGAGCAACCTTTTTAATCAACGGGCCAATTTAAATTTTAAAATTTTTTTGCGGGCCGCACATAAAGTAACACTCATTAATAATTTACAAAACTTTATTTATAATAAACATTAGAATAAAAAAATATAAAATTTAAAAAAAGTAAAGATTTCATATACAAATTTTAATGCAAAATAAAAACAAACAAGAAAAGAACAGAAAAACGAATTTTCTTGAAATTTTTAATGAGAAATTTGGCACTGTTTATTCGATACGAGCTGATCAATATCAGCCGGAATTGATGAGGTAGCTACACGTACGCAGCTTTCTAATCGTGCATCACTCAGTCTTGATCGGTGGTCATTTTTGATTAATTTCATGGTTGAAAATAATTGTTCGCAAACATACGTACTTCCGAACAGAGACATCATTTGCTTTGCATTTTTCGTCAAAAGCGGAAATTTCTCAGGGCTCACATAAGATTTATAAAAATTTTCGATGTTTACTGAGAAAAATACATTTTTTAAATCGGTATTATTCTGCATGTCAATCACTTCCATTTGAAAGTCTTCGGGAACTGTATCCACATCGATATTAAATGGCGAGGAAAACATTTTCATGGAAACCGCTGTCTTCTCAGCTTTGAACATTTGGAATCGTAATTGAAATTCGTTGATTAAAATGTCTATATATTGTGCGTATTTTTGAGAAGTAGTAACGTTTTCTTTTTCTAAATGTGGAAAGTGAGACACATTATTCTGCAAAAGATGCTGTTTCCACAATTTTAATTTGCGCTCAAAGCCCTGAATTTTATCATACAAATTGTGAATAAACTGTCCTTTGCCTTGAAGTTCCACATTAAGATCATTGAGATGCTGAGTCATGTCGATAAGAAACCCAAAATCGCACATCCATTCTTTATTACCAAAATGAGGAAAGGCATATCCCTTCATATCCAAGAACAATTGTATTTCGCTTTTTAAGTTGTATACTCTTTTTAGCATTGCACCTCTACTAAGCCAACGTACTTCGGTATTAAAAACCACGTCGCCATATTCAGTTTCTAAATCTTTCAGGAATTCTTTAAATTCACGGTGATTTAACGCGCGCGACTTTATAAAATTGATTAGTTTAATTATTGGTACTGTGACATTTGGCAAACTCAATCTTTTCGCACACAAATTTTCCTGGTGAATTATGCAGTGGTTAACGAATATTTCCCTTCCTGTGACCTTCTTAATGTCTTGAAATAGCCTTCCCGATACTCCTACCTCCATGCTTGACATTGCTCGTGCTCCATCTGTCGATATACCAATAATCTTTTCTAATGAAATTGAAAAATTTTCCAACACAGACTTTAGTTCATCGTACAGGTCTTTGCCGGTTGTAGTCCCTTGCATTGGAATCAGTGAACACAATTCTTCGGTAATATTAAATTTGGTGTCAATACCACGTAAAAATATAGCCAGTTGTGCTGTATCGCTAATATCGCAACTCTCATCAAGTGCCAAAGAACAGTATTCGAATTTTGCAATGCGTTCACGAAGCGTTGTTGCTATGTTCTCGGACAAGTCTTCAATTCTCCTTGCAATGGTGAATCTTGATAAACTAATGTTTGAAATAATATTTATTTTATCAGGAAATGCTATTTCTGCAACAGCAGTCAGACATTCTTTTATCATCTCTCCATCCGCAAAGGGTTTCATTTTTTTTGCCAGTATTTGACTGACAACAAAACTAGCCTTTACTGCCGTATTTGATAAAATAGCTTGATTTTTAAAAATGGCCTGTTGTTTTCCCAAGTTTTTCTCCATTTCATTAAACTTATCTATCCGGAGTTGTCCTGTTAAGTTTTTATATTGTTGTTCATGTTTTGTATCGTAATGCCTTTTTATGTTATATTCTTTTAATGTCGACACAGTCTCTGAGCATATTAAGCATACAGCTTTATCTTTGACGAAAGCGAAAAAATAATCAAATTTCCACTTTTCTTGGAAATGCCTGTGCTCATCCGCAACCTTCCGTTTTTTTGTTTGTTTTTCCGACATGCTATTATGGATTAAAAATTTGAAAGTTAAAAAAATTTGTAGGAAAACTTAATTTTGAATAAAAAAACTCTAATATTACCTTTTTGACAATAATATTGCACTCACGCCTTTCAAGAAACACAAGAATTGCTAAAATTGCTAGTTAACAGCTTACCAGTCTGACGGATTGTGTGACAGAAGCAAACACAAACAAGCACAGACGCGGCGCTTTCGTATTGCATGTTTGAACAAGTCGCCGACAAGTGAGTAACTCGTCACAAAAAATTGTTTCGGTTTAGTATGTACTACCATTTTATTATAATTAATTTTATAACAATATATTGATGGGAGAAAGTCGATAAAATAAATTCAATTTTAGAAATGCTTGGCGGGCCGCATAAACATGTTTAACGGGCCGCAAGCGGCCCGCGGGCTGCGTGTTGCTCATCCCTGGTCTAATTGATTAAAATGTTGGGATAATAACTTAATGTTCCTGGTTTGACTCTAGGTTAGTGGCATGATTTTTAATTTCAGGAAATTAGTAAAAATTAAAAGTTTAATCATTTCCCATTATGGTCACCAGATATGATGCCACTGGATTTTTTCCTGTGGAGTTACATCAAGAGCAAAGTATTTGCTACAGTGCCAGTCTCAATAAATGATCTGAAACAATGAATTGAACTAGTAGGTGCAGAAATAACATGCTATAACATTCAATGTAGTGGATTCTGCCAGAAATCATACAGTTGTGTATTTATAATGACAAAGAAAGCTTTTATGTTGAGGAGGGGAAATTGGATAAACAATATTTTTTGACATTTGGAGTGAACTGTTCTTCCAATTTTGATGTAGTTTTTAAATGTTCAAAAAACGTGCTGAAGAAATTTGTAATTTGAAGCATTTTTTTATCTGTTACAGTTTTGAAGATGGAATTTCCATTTGTCTTAATTTGTATATTCAAGGTCACTTTGAGTGGACCATTTGAAAAGTCACGACTTCATATATTTGTATCACCAGATTCTGCATAAATCTGTTTGTGACTTATTGGGGATGCAAGAGACTTTTGGTTCACCTTATATAATGCATAATGTTATTTATTATTCACTTTTACACAAATAACATTATCATTTTCTACAAAGAAAAAAATAAATATAGTGATGACTTATAGAGCCAAGACTCTATTATACTTTCAGCAATCAGTGTTATCTTGCTGCATTTCATTCCATGATTATAGCAAAACTTTCTACACAATTTGGTTTTCCTTGTCTATTTTTTAATTTGCTATTAGAATAATTCTTCTGTGAAAGCTTAAACTAATGGAAAATTTTCTTCTAAACTTTCTCTTACACTTCCTAGTAGCTACACACTTCTTTAATAAAAATCATAATGAGAAAATAAATTATTTATTTATTTCTTTTTCTAAATCTTGAGCAGAAAATTTTATATGCACAGTAATTACATAGATAATTTATAAAATTTGATATTCTAATAGAATTACAGTAATACACTTCTTTAATAAAAATCATAATGAGAAAATAAATTATTTATTTCTTTTTCTAAATTTTGAGCAGAAAATTTTATATGCACAGTATGCACAGTAATTACATAGATAATTTATAAAATTTGATATTCTAATAGAATTACAGTAAAAATTTTGTGACATACTATAATTTATGCTCAAATATACAGTTATTTCTATGTTTAATGCTATAATAAAAATAAATGTCATATGAATAACTGATCATTATATTCACAATGGAAAACATATCACTGCAAAATTTATTTTTTTAAAATAATTTTACTTTTTGATCTAAGATATAATAAAGAAATGAATCTAGAACATTTTAAAATCTTTCTCATAGTACATCTAAGATATGATATATCAATATTTAACTGGTATGTGTACCAACTTGATGAAGTGAAAAAAAAGTTTGGTAATATATGTTATTAATTGAACCAATCAGAAGTTTTTTTATTTCAAAGATTTGAATATAAATATCTGATTATAACGCAAGGAATTTTAGTGGAAATGCTGCCATCTTGAAATACTGTGCTCATACATTAAATAATTATGTAATTTTACATTACATATATCAATAAACATTTTATTATAGTAATATTTAAAATTCTTCTACAATTTTTGAAATTTTCTAAAATTTTAATATGAAATTACATGTTCTTTTGTATAAGAGTTCATAATTTAAGGAATACTTATAAATATTTATTAAGCATTTTCAAAATTTGAAACTGTTCTATATGAAACAGTATATTAGAGGGATGGCCAAACTTCATATCACTATGAGCCACATAGGAGAAAGCTTTAATGAATACAAGAAATATGAGAAAAAATACTCGAAAGCCACATTTTCTTTCTGGATCAATGTTAACAGCATTAGTTTTTCGGGTAATCTTAATAATGATTTCAAAAATTGTTTATTTCAGATCATTTATTTTATATAGATGATGCATACTACTTTTTACAATAGATAAAAAATAATATATCTATAATTTGTTTAACATAAATAAGTATTTTCTTCATATTTACTATTGAATTTCATGATATAGAGCCACATGTGATTAGCAAGCTGCAGTTTGGCCACCTCTGGTATATTATATTTCTGATGTTGCTATGCTTTACATATTTCTCCACATTAGTAAAGCATGCATTATTCAAATTTTTGGGGGATTTATAATAAGCAAAATGATTTTTAAAGAAAAATTCTAAGAAAAATTTTTACATATTTTAAAATTATTAATATAAATTTATGTGTAGATAAAAGGTTTACCTTTGAAAATCACTATCTGTTAAAATGAGACTATATAAAAAAAATGGATCACATTCATCTGTTAATCGTACAAGTAGTTCCTAAAATAAAAGTATTTAAAAATAATTTATTATAATATTTAACTATATAATTTCTTTATAATTTTAAATAGCTAACAATTTTACCTTCCTCAATGCTGGAGTATTTACAGTGATATTTTCTATTGTAACAGATAACTTGATTTTTCTATAAATAGAAATTAAATTATTATCCAAAAAAATTATTATTCAAATTATAGTTATGGAAAAGTTAACCAGGAATGACAAAATTGAAGGCATTCAAAAACTATCAGAAAAGTTAAATACTTTAAGACACTTATTTATCTCAATTATTAAAATCACTCTAATTTATTAATTCATAGATAGCATTAACATTATTCCAAATTAATTCTAATTATTAAAATTCCAATTTTTGCTATCAAAGTAATATAGTAGTATTATATATATTATTATTATAATAGTATTTTAATAGTTTAAAGTAATGACATTGGATCTAATCTTTGGTAAGATTAGGTTCAATTTGGTTAATAACCTTGAGATTTGGTTTATTATTATTTATCTCAATAGTACTTATAAATTTTCAAAATGTATGACTTTTACATATTTATAATGAATAGTCATCATCTTAATATTAGATTCATAATAACATTAAGAATTTTAAAATGTTTTAAGTTTTCAAAGTTAAATTTTAATCGACTTTTAATAAGAAAGCTTCTCTTTGTCATGAGCTTATATTTTATTCAAAAATAGAAAAGATGTAACTGAAATAAGTTATTAAACTATTCTTAGAAAAGAAAAATATAACTAAGAAATATTTGAAAAAGTTTTAATTTAAATTATATATTGAGAATTTTAAAAACAATTATTTAACTGGAACAAAGTGAGATTGTGGAGGACTTTAAACAAAAACATGTTAATTTATCCTAAAATTATGCTCAATTATTCAATGAAATATGTGTTGTTTTGGTGAATTTATTGCATCCTTCATCTCTTTCACATACTGATTCATAAAACCAATGAAGATTGAAATAAACTTACTAAAATGCATATTTCATAAATAATGGAGCATAATTCTTTAAATAAACAAAGATGTTTCTGTATGATATCTTGCATAAGCTCACTTTTTTCAGTTAAATAATGGGTGTTTTTAAAATTTTTTTTTAATTCAAGTTAAAAAAATTTTTTTAAAAATATTTCTTCTTAATTTAAAACTATTATTCAATTGAATCTAAAGAAGAGTAAACATAATCTATTTTTTTTTTTCATATAAATCTAATGAATTAATAAGAAAATTATTGGAAAAGAAAAATTTAAAGAAATATTTTAATACCCATAAGTTCCCGTGCCCACATGCAATTATTAGTTGGTCAACTATTTATTTGCAGGAGTGAGAACAAAGGACTCCTATTGTTTAATACGCCAACAAAAGAGTTGCTAGTAAGTGCAGTCTCATAGGAGTCATTTGTTCTCACTCTTGCAATTAAATAGTTGACTGACTGATAATTGCATGTGGGCATGGGGAACTAGAACCAATTTTATTTAATTTTTATGTATTATCATTATAAACTAGATTTATGTATTAACATTATTTACAGGTAATATAAACATTCAGTAAGTGAAATTCAACTTTACTGTCTTAATTTTGAGCTATTTGGCTATTAATATACTGCAATTAATAATGGAAATAAATACAGGTAGGCCTCGATAAGCGCGACTTATAAAATTGATACCGTTTTTCGGTTAGTGCAAGAAAATATTCAATTAGTGTGAGCTGTTCCCCGGCTCGAGAGTTCAGTTAGCCTTCGGCGCGTCGAGGCTTCATAAATGTTTCATTTAAATAATATTTAATTTAGTTCAAAATTTAAATAATATTTCATTCATTTCAGAAATTATAATTTTTCATTTTAAGATAAAAATTATAATTATTATCTAAATAACTGAATTGGTAAATCGATAGTTTGTTAGTTGCCAATTTCGTATAAAGAAAATTTCAAAGTTTGGTGTGGAGGAAAAAAAAACAATCAAAAGCATTATATACAAGGTTATGCTAAATAAATGAAAAATCTGAAATTTGACAGAGAAGAAACAAATGTTTCGTATTTGGTGTATTTGGGCACATGGTGACCAAGGGCTAAGTAGTCATATTCATAATTCATTACTTGAGATATAAGCCTATGGTTTGAGGAAGTCTTCATACTGGGAATTAATAATATTCTCATGATGACTTTTCTTCAGAATTTCAATCAGAATTTGTTTCCTTTATATACCCTTCACCTGAGGTGTGGCTAGGGTTGATTACTATAGTCTTCCTAGTTTTTCTTCAGATTGTATTCAAGATGCCATTTCTCTAGGGCCATACTAGTTTTCCCTAGATATGTCATGTTCAAAGACACTATTCTCCAAGTTACATTTTGTAACACCAATGTAATTCTCTTCAATATTTAAACTAATATTATTGCAAGGTATCATGTATGTACCTATATTTTTGTAAATTTGTTACTTATTCTTATCGCTCCTAAGCACTTTAAAGATAGTCATGTACCTCTTTCAAGCAAATCTAGTTCCATTCTTTTTTTACTAGCTTCTTAATCTCCTTTAACCTTTCACCTTCATAGGTATTTATACGAACTTTTTTGCCTTGTCCTTCTTTCTCATCCAATACAATAGTCTGAGAAGAATTCATATTTGCATGTCACATACTTTTCATTGTTCTCTTATAGACAGATAGCATAAATTTATAGGAGTATCTTTGGAGTAAACCTTGGTTAATCATCATCATTATTATTATTCCTTGCTTCCATCCTGCATAGGATGAGTCTGAGTCTTGTACAAGAAATTATTCCACTTTTTTCTATCCTCCCACCAGTTTGTCTTTTTTACAGTATTCCATTTCACACCTCTGAGCTCTATCCCTTTTAATAATGTCTTCCCATCTATCTCTTGGTCATCCCCTAGGATGTTTTCCTTGGAACTTCAAACTCAGCATCTGTACTGGTATTCTTTCTTCCTCCATCCTTCTCACATGGCCATACCATCGTAGTCTGGATCTTTGTACAATATCTTCCACACCGTCCTGATGTAAGTCTTCTCTGATGATTTCATTTTTGATTCTATCCTTTCTTGTCTTTCTACAAATGTTTCGGAGTACTTTCATTTCATTTGCCTGTAGTTGACTTCTATTGGTTAGGATCATGTTTCTGCTGCATATAATATAATTGGAACATAATACTGTCTTAAGATGCAGAGTTTGGCTTTCCTTGGCACTTCCTGGTAGAAGTGTTTGGCTTGTCGGATTCTTCTAGTAACAGCTAGATCTGTTCTTCTGTCTTCTGTCAGTTCAGATCCTAAGTATTTGAAGTTGTCTACCTGTTGTAATTCTTTCCCTTCCAACCAAATCTTGCATTTTCAATCTTCTTTGTTCCTTGCAATCACCAAGACTTCACTTTTTGAGTAGCTTATCTTCAACCCATATTCTTTTAGACTCCTGTTCTATGCATCCAATTGTTCCCAGACTTCCTCATTTCCACCCCAAATCATAACATCATCAGCAAAGAGATATGAAGTAACCTTTTTCTTTAAGTTATCCACTACTCTTATTATTATACCTTCCATGACTACATTGAAAAGAATTGCAGATAACACACTTCCCTGATTCAGTCCTTTCTATACTCTAAACCAGTGTTTCCCAACGTGGGACACATGCCCCACAAGGGGGCAATTTGATTTTTCAGGGGGACGATTCGAGAATGAATTATTAACAATGAACTTTTTTTTATTTCTTTTGGTTTTAGGAGCAATATATACAGCATATAAATATATATTGTGACATACACATTTTTAAAATTAAAATTAGAATATACATGGCAGTTGTGAAACTTTATTTGCTATT
>AYEL01046115.1:0-63173 GCA_000484575.1 Olivierus martensii
TAATAATAATAATAATAATAATAATAATAATAATAATAATAATAATAATAATAATATTCTTACCTACACAAAGTACCATCTTTAATGTTAACAAGAAGAGACTTATTAAAAAGAATTTCAGTTTCATTATTATTACATAGCATTTTAATTCAACAAACTTTCCATAATTACTTTTTAAAAATGAAAAGTGATCTGTAAAATTATTAATACAGAATATTTTAAACTCAAATTATAGAATAAATACATTACAAAATTAATAAACTAAAATATAAAAGTTCATAATTTTAAATTCTCAAGTTCTGCTGTTCATAAAATAACACAACAAATATTTTAAGCAGGAAGGTAAATTATTATTAATATTAGAATTCATGTATATATGAATATATATATATATGAATGATATATATGATGACATAAATTGGGGAATCCCCAATTTATGTCATCTTGTGTTATACTTTCCCACATTTTTATTGTTAACCCAGACTCAGTTTATTAGGTGAGTAAATTAATCTGTATATTGTATTATATTGCTTTTATATTATCAATAAAACAGTATCTAAGCTGAAAGTTATTTGAATCTCAGATATATATAATTTGTCTCACCCCAAACACTATTTGTCTAATTCCATCCATCAAGTCAGAACCTCGATTTGATTCTAGTATTTGGGTTTAAAAATAAACTGCTCCATCAATTTATAGTGAAAACAAGTCGATTATGTAGAATTGTGCTGCACTTCATCTAGAGAATTTAAGTTCCATACCTTAATATAATTTAAGAGTTTAGCTTAGTTTATTGAACCAATTCTTCACCTCACATCCAATCCACTTTGGGTATAGGCAGCCTATAGTGAATGCTGGAAAAACTGCCATTTAGTTACCTCCAGCAGAAAAGCAACATAAAGCATGAAAAGAATAAGTCACCATAGGTATGGGAAACTTAAGATTGGTATTGAAATGCCTTGTTCTTTATCATCAATAGAATGGAAAGCAGTGTAAAATTTAATAAGAAAAAGATATTGAAGAACTTTTGTAAGGCCTTCAATATCCTAGATGCAACAAGGATTATAGGAGATTCATGGACAGATGCTGCTGACAAAACAATAAAAGGCATCTATAAGAAAGTTTACCTTTTTCTTCATAAGTTATTCAGGGTATATATACGACTCCAAAAATTGATGTTGCTGACTTCTAAATCAAGTTTGCTGCTATATATGCTTCCATTCCATATGCTACAAGATCCCTTATGGTAGTAAACTTGATTTGGAAGTTATTTCTGAAAATGTTTTTAAGATGCTGAACTCCCATAACAAAGAACTTAAACTCAAAGATATTACTGAAATATAGAAGCAAAGTTGTATTTGAGGAATTCGATTTTAACCTGAATAGTAGATCAGATCATGACAATTTCAAAATTGAGGGAATTGGATTTATTAATGCTACATGGAAATTCTTGAGGACTTTGAGTCAAATGGCCATTGAACAACAACAGTAAGGTAAGTGAAATAAAAGAATGCCATTTGTTCTTTATATTGTCATTTGATTTGTCAGATTTTATATTTTTTTTTGTAAATCTTTCTTAAGTATATCTGATTTTCTTGGTCAAAATTTTTGTATGAAACCAATTATTCCATTTTAATCCTGGTTAATGTTATGTTTATGGGAAAATCCTACTTGATTATATCATCTAAAATAACATTGCTAGTCATGGAATGATCTACAATGTAACTTCAGGGATTACTGTACTTACTAATAATAAATTATTTTCCTACTTAAAGTGCTTGTTATATTATTTGTATTATAAAAGTTCAATTATATTATAAAAATAACAAAAAATAAATATTTAAAATAAAATCTAATTGTTTTGTAATGTTTTGAGTGAAAACAATAAAAATACAAAGCGAAAGATAGTTATATCTTTATTAAAATAAATAGAACATAATACGTAAATATGTAACAAGAAGAATTAATAAGGCTGATTACTGATCATTACAACACATGTCACGCACAAACAAAACATGGAAATGGAAATTTCTACAAGAAAGGAAACAATGCAGTCTACCTTCAACAGACAAGTGGAAGTTATCAGATTACATGAAATTTCTAGAATCTGACTACTGAGGTCAATACCAAGAATATGATTTATTAAAATTTTTTAAAAAATCTCATTCAGAAATATTTCACATTTAAATGCATTATATTGCAATGAATTTTGTTTGATTCATATTCAATAAAAAATTGATTAATTGACGATCAAAAATGAAAATACATTAGCATCCAATATTACTAGCAGTATGGCAGGAAAATAAAATATATACACAAAAACATAAATAAATTAAGAATATAACTTTACTATTACACTGCCAATATAAGATAAAAATTATATTTAACACCACTATGGCAGGAAAAATATACATAATAACAAAAACACAGTAAACTTAGAAGCGCTTTCGATTTAATATAGATAAATCCTCGTCAGCTACAACGAATATCAGAAGAACATATTGTGTTCTATACAATTCTTAGAACTTTCTTTCAAATATTTAAAGATGTTAGTTACTATAGTAACTTAAGGATGTATATATACATCCTGTATATGTTTATATGTATATAATTGCATTATTTATATTAATTTTGCATATTCATTGTATGTTATAAGATGTTTAATTAGTGCAATTGTACTTAAAATTGTTTATCTTAAGTTACTATAGTAACTAACATTTTTAAATATTTGAAAGAAAGTTCTAAGAATTGTATAGAACGCAATATGTTCTTCTGATATTCATTGTAGCTGACGAGGATTTATCTATATTAAATCGAAAGCGCTTCTAAGTTTACTGTGTTTTTATTATCATCAGAAGAACATATTGCGTTCTATACAATTCTTAGAACTTTCAAATATTTAAAAATGTTAGTTACTATAGTAACTTAAGATAAACAATTTTAAGTACAATTGCACTAATTAAACATCTTATAACATACAATGAATATGCAAAATTAATATAAATAATGCAATTATATACATATAAACATATACAGGATGTATATATACATCCTTAAGTTACTATAGTAACTAACATCTTTAAATATTTGAAAGAAAGTTCTAAGAATTGTATAGAACGCATTATATTCTTCTGATATTCGTTGTAGCCGAGGAGGATTTATCTATATTAAATCGAAAGCGCTTCTAAGTTTACTGTGTTTTTGTTATTATGTATATTTTTTCTGCCATAGTGGTGTTAAATATAATTTTTATCTTATATTGGCAGTGTAATAGTAAAGTTATATTCTTAATTTATTTATGTTTTTGGGAAATGATCATCAGCTTCCATTAACAGAATAATTAAGATTCCATTAAGATAATTATTCTGTTAATGGAAGCTGATGATGATTTTTAAAATAAATCGAAAGCACTTTTTCCTTTTGATTAATTCTTAATTTGTTTACGTTTTTGTGTATATATTTTATTTTCCTGCCATAGTGCTAGTAATATTGGAAGTATCTCATTTTGGCAGTGTAACTGTTTTTAATTTTATACATTAGCATGTTACATAATGTAATGTATCTTCTACAGTGTTACATAATGAAATATTAGCTTCATTCCATTTGATGTTAATATATTCATAAAACTACCTTGTTAAAGGTGTGTAAACAATCTGTTGTTTTTTCTTTTGGTTTTCCAAAATAGAGAAACAAATATTTTATTTCAGTATATTGTTTTATATGTTGAATTAAAATAATTAAAAGTGATGAATAAATTTTTAAATTCACAAATAAAAATTTTACTGCTAGTAATATTGGATGCTAATGTATTTTCATTTTTGATCGTCAATTAATCAATTTTTTATTGAATATGAATCAAACAAAATTCATTGCAATATAATGCATTTAAATGTGAAATATTTCTGAATGAGATTTTTTAAAAAATTTTAATAAATCATATTCTTGGTATTGACCTCAGTAGTCAGATTCTAGAAATTTCATGTAATCTGATAACTTCCACTTGTCTGTTGAAGGTAGACTGCATTGTTTCCTTTCTTGTAGAAATTTCCATTTCCATGTTTTGTTTGTGCGTGACATGTGTTGTAATGATCAGTAATCAGCCTTATTAATTCTTCTATAAGTTCTGATATACAGTAAAATTCCGTTTAATGAGTATCATGTATATGAGAAAAATTTCTTGTTATCACTTTTATTCATTATAACTCAAACTTAAAAAGTCTAGAATAATTTTAAGCTTCAGCTCATCGGGCAGGGAAACAATCCATTATCAACTCAACAACAGATTTTTATTAACTAAAGTATTTTCGGCTCAACCGAGCCCTCCTCAGAAGGTGTAACTACTGAGGAGGACTCGGTTGAGCCAAAAGTGCTTTAGTTAATAAAAATCCGTTGAGTTGATAATGGATTGTTTCCCTGCCCGACGAGCTGAAGCTTAAATTATTATATGGAAATAATGGTGCAGTGTAATATTATATTAAGTCTAGATGAATATAAATTTATTTGCATATGCCTTTTTTATATATATTAATACCATATTTGCTTCACTTAATTCACTGTTTTATTTGAATTTTGAAACTCTGCAATACAAACAGGAAAAATTTATATCTCATTGAAATTTAATATAAAATACCTTTTTAGCTCAATTATAAAAAAACAATAATAAAAAGTAAAAATTGATTTATATTTCAATTCAAAAATAAGTCAGTTTATATGAGGATGTTCAACAATGAAAGTCTGCCATACTATTTATAGCTCTAACATGTTTTTAAATGCTGTCTGCATTTATAATATATTTTCTGCTAATTCTTTTCCATTTTCTATGTATGGTATTATAAAATGCAATATTAATTAATTAAACTGCGATGGATATTTACAATAATTATTTTATTTTTGGTTTTTTATATTAAACAAATTATGGAACAAAAAATTGCTTTGCATTTTTGCAGACACATTTATAATATATGCAATTTATATGCACAGTAAAATTCATATTGTTTATATATTATATTTTATTGGTTTTTTTATATATTTTATGCTATCTACAAAAATCTATAATATAGTAGTGATGAATGCAGATCAGGACATAAATAAATTTAGAGCAATCAGTGTTGACTGGCTGCATTTCCTCTAATAAGAATAGGAAATAAATAATATGCATATTATAATTAAAGATTTAAAACCAAGCACAAATAAAATATTGTTTTGATTTTGATATTTTAATTAAAATATCAAAATAAAAACAATGTTTGAAAAACTAGCTAAGCTTTGCCTTTCCAAGAACCTACAGTATGTCCATTGCAATGAAACTTTCATTTAGGATTGCTAACATTTTTATCAAATTTTCTACTAGAATTGTTTTAAATTATAGCTAGAATTAGCTATATTATTCTACCAATTAGCTAAAACATTAGCTAAGAAATTTTTTAATTAAAATAATAAATAAATATTATATTGAAAATTTAATTGAAATCATAATATATATGCTAGTAATAGGTAATAGATGAACTAAATATGTAACTACTTTAATATTACAATGGAATAAAATGCTCATCATTTGCCACAGCTGAATGACCTGGTTAGCCAATATTTATGGGCAGTTCTTCAGTTGCACTTCCTTCATATGCTCCCATTATCCCTAGTTTTGGTAAAACATTTGCTGAAGTTATAAATACAGCAGCATTGTCCATGTCTTAATATTTCGCTGTCAGAATGGCATTTAAGTCTTAATTGCATTTTTTCTCTTAATTTGGATTTCACATTGTTCATGCTACTAAAAACTCTTTCTATATCAGCATGATTTTTCCTTTGCTTTTTTATGCCCCTTTTCAATCACTAGGATTACTAAGGGATGGGGCCAGTTCCAACCACGACTGCACCCACGACCATGGAGAGGGCAGGATGATGAAGGATGGGAATTGCCAGGCTGGACCCAGAACCCCAAAAAACTTTTCAGAAGATACCAGACCCAGGTTCTATATCAGCATTTGAGCATAGTAGAATTAAAGAAAAAATTGCAGATTCACAGAACTCTTTGAAAGGATTAGATCCAGATGTATTTTTATATAAATTAACTTCACTCCAGAATTTTTCTGTATCATTTTTATTTATCCAGTCTTAGTTGACTGGATAAATAAAAATGATACAGAAAAATTCTGGAGTGAAGTTACTTTATTAAATTTGATATTCTGCTTCAGTGACTGATTTATCAGAAGCACCTAAACATTTCATTAACTTACAAATAGAAGCTCTTTGATTGGCTCAGAATATTTGTTGCAGAGAAAAATGAAATTTTTTAATCAAACTATTAAGTTCTGCTCCCTATAAGAAATATAAGGAATCCACAAGCATTAAGCAGAAAAAGTATACAATTTATTATTAGATATTTAATATATACTACTAATAACTATAATAAGTATATGTACTAAACATCTAATAATAAATTGTGTATTTTTACTGCTTAAAGTGCTTGTGGATTCTTTGTATGAAGTTTTTTGTTCAAAATTTCTAAATTATCTGGGAGCCTCTGTTTAAATTGCTTAAATAAATATAAAAGGAACTTTTGACAGCATTTTCTTAATGTTATTCTTCAGTTTCTGGAATTGCCTTCTTTAATTAAATTTTTTATCTAATCTTGTCTCAAATAAATAGCCTAAATATGGTTTTGGATCTAAATATTCTTCAATATTACAAGTGAGTATATCAACTTTAGCAGTATCATCCTCTAACCATGCCTCTAACCAATACTTCTAATAATGAGTATAAGATCATCCAATAATTTAACTTTGTTGACAGTCTTTAATTCAAACAATTTGTTTACATTCTGCATTTCCATCAAAACAGGATAAAGGAATAATAAAAATATTAAATTTTATTTAATATTTTTTTTTCATCTGAATACATTTCATAGATCATTTGAGCAGTAAAACATTTTTCACTAGTTTTTGTTATCTGAAAATGTTTCAATTCTAGCCATTAGTCCAAGATTCTTTGTACTGCTGGTTGAATGGATAACCACCTAGTTTTACTTTCACTGGAAATTTTTGGTGAGTTTTGATCATCATAAATTGTTTGATATATATTCTTATAGGTTTGTTATCCAAATTTCTGCTTATATGCAGTGGTGAGCTATAGGGGACTAGTGTGAGCCTTTTGTTAAATTTGTCTCTAATTTGCAAGCCCTTGTTCTTTTTGTTTGCTTATTCCGAGAAAAAACATGTCTTGTGCCATAATCATACTTTGACTAGTGTTAGTCTTTCTATTCCTTGTATTTGCATATTTGAATGTACATCTCAAATAGTGATGATGATCTGGCAATAATGCCCTCTGAAACAGGGTAGAGGGTAGGGACTTAGATGAAAAAGAGTTTTTGAGGCTTGGGAAGAGTGAGAATTAAGGTCTCAGCTGGTTTCATTTAAGTTTGGTTAAATGCACTGTAGATAACCTAAAATTTAAAGAGAAGAAATCTTATAAGAGAATTTAATCCTAAATCTTATGTAAAAATCTTTTTGAAAAATCATCACTTGGCTTTAGAACCACCTAGATCAACTGACATGAAGAAGAAAATAATGTGTGGCAGCTTCTGGCATAAATTGTGCCATGCTGCATAATTAAATTTACTTGTTATTTTATGTAATTTCTGTGATATTTTGTGATTTTTTATTATTTTAAATTTTAAAGATGTTTTTATTTTATATTTTCTTATGCATGCACAATTTATTTGTATTTTCTGTTTTTGTAAAAACAAACATTTAATTAGAATTTGATATTTTGTTTTTATAAAATAAAGAGCCCTTTGTTAAAATTTTCATAGTTCATCGCTGGTTTATATTTTGGCATGTTTATATTATCACTGGTTTATATTTAGGCACGTTAGAGAGAGTAATTTTTAATGCAACTTAAGTTTTATGTACCAAATATAAACTAAATAAAATAGATAGATTAAAAGATTTCCATGAGAAAATCATTCAGATACCATTAAAATGTTTTCATCTTGGTTTTAACTAATGGTGCGATGTCTTTGTGCATGTGTGAACTGTCACATGGATAGTTGTTGATAATGTGTCAGTGATAACCATGGATGGTGAAAACATTCAAGATATTGTGTTTTATAGTCTGAGTAATAATGATGTGGAAACTTTTATTAATGAAAAATGATCTGAAACATTAGTAAAATAATGTAAATGGATGATTTTAAAATAGATTTTCATGAAATTTCTTATATATTAGAAAGCTAAAAGCACTATTAGCAAGGAGATATTTATTGATATATATTGGATGCAGCATGGAAATGGTGTGCCAAGAATAACCTATGATCCTAGACCAACACATATGACTACATACGTTTTTAAATATACGGAAAGACGGAAGACCAGAAGACCATATTCTTGTATTCCTGTGTGACGATTATTGAGAATCTAACTGAGATATCTGAACTCTTAATATTTATACCTCTTGTATACTGTATATTATTTTATTTTATTTATTAATATGTATTATATATTCTATACTTGTTAAAACTATGTAACCTAGATTTTTCAACAATTGTTCTTATCGGACTATCAAAATTACATTTTTGTTAGTTATAATCATCAAGAGGACATCACTGATAGACTATACTATTGATATTATTAAGCTTTATTGCAAGATCCTATTTATTTGCATTTGTAAAGTTACAATATATGTTTATCTTCTGTATTGCAAAATAAATTATGACGAATCTTTGTCATATTTATGAAAGTTATAAATACATAAATCAGAGAATACTTTATATGGATTTCTTCTTATATATTATCTTAAACTTTAAAAATATCTAGAATTAGCTGCTGTTACTTCTAAAAATAGCAAGATTTATATTTAACCATTAGATGATATTTTTATCAGCTAGACATGATGAAAATCTGCTAGATCTAGCTATAAGATAGCTAAATTGGCAACCCTACTTTCTTTGCCAATTTTTATTCTACCAATTACCAAATTAAAAGAAATAGAAGAAAAAGAGTATTTGAAAAATGTTTAATCAAAATAAAAAATTTTCTTCTAAAATTTCTCCCAATTGCTAACAGTTATATTTTGGCTTAATAAAAATCAAACAGAAAAATTATGTGAACTTCTTTTTTTTTTTATTTCTCACTTTTTTCTTTTCAGAAAAAGTTACTCTTTTTTAAATCTAAAAAGAGAAAAATTATATGAGAGAGAATATATCATGACTAAATATAGTCATGTAGATAATTTATAAATTTTGATATTCTAACAGAATATGGTAGTGGTAATGTTATGGCATAATTTACATTTGTTTAATGCTACAATAAAGAGAAAATACTATAAAACTAACATAACTATATACAAAATTGAAAGCATATTACAAAATTTGGATTTTTAATTTGATTCTAATTTTGATAGGCAACAATCTAATATAAAAAACAAATCCGATACAGTCAGAAAATCTTTGATGATGTATCTTAGATGGGATATTTAATATATTCTCTATATTCACATGTATTTTAATAATTAGTACAGACAAAAATTACTTGATTGCTTCTTTAAATGGAAACTTGTTTTTTATTTAAAGAATTTTAACAGAAACAAACAAAATCACTTGTGTTATATCTAAGAAATTGCTTATTATAAACATGAAATTTTTATACATAATTATATTTAGATAAAATTTGAAATTAGTTACACCTATTATAGCTATGTTGTCAGCTTATATTTCTATGCTCATTATAAATGAATTTAACCGTATTTTCTCCTCAATGTGAATTATTTAAGATGAGAAATAAAATATCAATATACCAGCAAACCCAATATTATAAAAAATGTCAGTGATTCAGAAATTCTAACATGCAAGTTTCAATAAAAATTAGCATTGATTATTCAGCTGGTGGACTTGTTTCTTATAAATTTGAACACATTTTGAAATGAAATAACTTTTATTAGTGTAGCATTCAAGACATGTATTCACACTTTTAATATGTTAAAATCATGCAGGAATGAAAAAACCAAGGAAAAATAAGAAAAAGCAGTTTACAGAATGCATGTAGAAATATAAAACTATCTACTTATAAAAGAAAATTTTTTATTTGATGAATATACTCAATACTTTTAATTCAGCATATTCTAGACTATTCAGATAAAGAATATTATCCTAAGTCTTTGTCAGTAAATAAAAAGGCAAGATTTCAATTTTCTGATCAACATGATACTGATTCAAAAATATCAACTGTGGACATCCTCTATAGATGCTTTGCAATATGTTATTTCAAAACAGCACAAACTGAAAATTTGTGGACCAACTTCAAATGACATATTCTAGGCATTTTTGTAAAAAAAGCACTGACTATGGTTGAATCAGATGTTATATCTTTGATAGTTACTTCTGACTGTATTTTGAAAATATATTACAGATTAATATTAAAACAATGATTTTGATTCAATATGTCTGCACATTGTTTTAAGTCCAAAAAATTATTGATAATGAATCATTGGATAATACTTATGTAAATGATCTCAACATTTCATTTATCATTGATTACAATCTATTTTCAGTAACAGATATGAACAGAAAAATAATAATAGTTTATGGAATATTTCTCCATCAACCTATTGATGTAGCAATTAAACAGTAGTTTCTACTGCAGTTTTTATATGTTTTGCTGCAATAGCATTTTTTTCATTTAAATATAAAAAGGCACACACATATATATATATACATACAGTTGATTCACTTAATTGGGACACTTAGGGACTAATCCATTTGGCCCAATTACTTGGCTGCCTCAATTAAATGAACTAATAATAAATTCTAAAATAAAATATGCAATACTCTAGGTAAATAAATAAATACATAAAAAATTAATAATTAGGTACTTATTTTAATGCTTTATTAAACCAAAAAACAGAAAATATTTTTACTATAAATAGTGAAGAAAAAATAATACATGTTAAATTTTACAATTTCAAATTTTAATTCTGTAAAAATGCATCAAGTATAGTCTGTCTTTTGTTTTTTGATTTTGGTACACCAATTGACTTGCCAAATCGATTAACTGCACAAAACAAAAAGTAGAGAAAAATGATAAAATAATATAAATTGCTTTTAAAATTCCCTTTAAAATATAAATTCAACATTGTAGAACGTATTATTTCAAATGTAGCTTTTATCTAACAACATATAAAATGCATAAGATAGTATATCCTTGGAGTAATCATTATTTTTATTATAATTTTTGTGTGACTGATCAAGTTAATCGATTTGGCAAGTGAAAAGAAAAAATAATAATAGTACCATCGAATTCAATCTTGAAAATATTTTTAAAAATAAGTTAATGCAGTATATATTTCAAATGTTAAACAAAGGTTGGTTGCGAGAACCAGGCCAAATGCAGAGTTAAGATTGGTTCCCACTATCAGCCATGGAAAGCAGAACGATCAAAACCCTTCGCAGATAAATGCAGGGGCAATTTTGCTTGCAGATTCCCACAGTGGCAAAAGCTTCGCTTCCCCAAAAATCTTAGTGCTGTTCCCATGATTCATTTCATGTAAAAAAAAATGGACACTAACAATGAAAGGCACTCACTGTTTATGAAATGATGTTAACAGCTGCAGTAAATGAGGAAACTGAAACAAAATCGAGGAAAGGAAAATGCTGGATCAAAAATATTTATAAAACAAAATATGAACAATTTTTCTACACAATTTTGATCAGAGAGATGAGATTTAATAACAGAATCCCGCCATCTTGGCTGTTAAGGTGGCCAACAATTCAATGTCACAAAATGCACGGATTTCATTGGTGGATGTTATCTTGATGGATTTTACTGTTGCGGAAAAGTTGAATCCATCTAGAAATTGGACAGTAGCGATTTTTAGTGTCACGGTATGACATCAAAACTGCGCTAAATGTTTACAGATACCCTAAACTGCATAAGCAGCGATTTTTAAGTCACGGTATGACATCAAAACTGCGCTAAATGTTTACAGATACCCTAAACTGCATAAGCATTGATAGTTACTAGCAGGTATACCATATACTAGATACCTATGTTGAAAGACTTATTTATCAACATCTCTGAAATATTTCAACTATATTGATTTTGTTAATGCTAAGGAGGAACTTCCACTTGAAACCAAGAAATTATAATTCAAAACTAGCACTATTTTAAAGTGGAAAAACAGACAAATCACTGTAGCGCTTTTGACTTTATTAAGTCATCCTCAGCTTACAAAACGAAGATATACAGTTTTGGAACATAAGAACATTATAAAAATTTAAAATTAAAGAATGGAAAACATAGATAATTAGAACATACATCAGAGTACAATATTAAATATATATAAACAGATGATAATTTAAACTAAAGGGAGGTTACATACAAAATAGGCTATAATTATAAAACGTGGATATGGTCGCTTGTTATAATTTACAAAAACCAATGTGCAGATATATTGACTGGTTGATTGTCATTGATGACGTAGGTTTCCTTTCTATATGCCGCAATAACAACTGCTTCTGCAGTCTTGATGTCTTCAGCTTTATCAAATTGTCTAACTATACGTGCTTGACTCCAATCAATGTCAAGATCTCATTCATAAAAATGTTTGACCAGGGCAGTAGAGAAGTTGGCATTTTGTATGTCATTTTGATGTTCTTTCAAATGGGTGGCAAGAGACTTAGTTGTACTGCAGACATATATTTCATGCCTATTACAGTCATTGTTGTAAATAGGGATAATATATGTGCCAGCCCATTTAGAACATGGTAAAGGTGGTTTGATGTTCTTTAAGGCATGTAACATAGTGTTTAAGCGAGCGAAGGATAGAGACTTATTGGCCCGATTTCAGAGACGTGGTCTAGACCATCTCTAATCTAGAACTGGTTTAGCAATAAATAAATAACTAAGCCTTATTTCAGAGTGAAAAAAAGAGATATAATTTATTATGGAAGTACTTTCAACTTCATTAAGTCATCATCAGCCTTATGGAAGTACTTTCAACTTCATTAATTCATCATCAGCCTTATTTATTTATTGTTATTCCATTAATACAAATGGAAGTTTATTTATTTATACATTATTAACTGGTTTAGACCAAAGATCTCAGAAAAACCACAATTCACAAAGGTGGTTTAGGCATAAACCTGGTCTAGACCAGGTACTATAGCTGGTTTAAAGTTTTCCTTTCTAGACCTGCCTAGAGGCTGGTCTAAACAGAGTCTACAATTTTGAGCATATATTCAGACAAAACTCCATCAGCATAGCCGTTTTATTGTCTGTTGTTTTCTTTAAATTAATATCATGGATGTTTTACGCACTTTGAGAATAGTAAACGTATTGGGCCGATTGTTTAAACGGAGTTTCTATAGTCCACGGTTTATAGCAAAAACCGGGTCTAGACGGCGTTCAGATAAATCACGGTTTTAAAAGCATTGCAAAGACCTTGACTATACCGGTCGGCAGCTAAACCTTGGCTGTTATTACAATTCCTACGCGCTCCCGTCGTTTGAAAATTTTCAGCCAATCAATATCTCGAGCTCTATCAATGACGTCAGTAATATAGCGGAAGTTCGTAGTGAAGAAACGAAGAATGTTTTAAATTGCACTTAAACATTTAATATAGTCTTTAAATTATATTTCACTCAATAATAATTCAAATTAAATATGAAGAATTCTACAAACTATGAAAATTTAACGCATGCGCAAGAAGACGCGGTCTAGATTCTAAACCTGGCTAGTGGCTGGTCTAGAAATAGACTTTAGAAACCGGTTTTCTAGACCTCATCTGAGCCGCGTCTACTAAGACGCTTCGTTTATGCAATGCAAATTTTATAAAACCGTGGTTCAAACCGCGACCGAGGTCTAGAACCCGTTTAAACAATTGGCCCATTAAATATTCAATCATCATTAATAGTAGATATAACATACTCAGAAATCTAAATCCTTGCTTTAAATAAATTTGATGTTTATCATTAAATATATACATTATATTTGAATAATGTTTTTTATGTTCAGTTTTAGTCATATAAAATAAAAAACACTTATTTTATATAATGATTTACTATTATTTTATTATACAACTTAAAATATTGAACACGAATATGATCTACATCAGATACTTAACAAAAATTATATTTTATGATTTAGAATTCACTATATCCAAATTTTTTAATAGATTACAGTAATAAGATGTATAAATAAAGTAATCAATTTAACAAGTAGGCTGTCCAATGATACTAATACTGTATATAGTACTGTACATTACATTGTTTTATAATTGTTTATAAAAACAATTTAAGAAATTATTGTATATGATGTATAAAATGTATATTAATGATATAGCAAGAATTTTGGCTTATTAATAAATTTCTGTTTCTTGATTAACGATTCCTTATTGACATTTCAGTAGGTTTCACCAATCTTTATTCAAATACTTCATCACATTGATTGACGTCATGTTTACAAACCATTTGATTGGTTCATCATTCCTAATGTGAAGGGGCGAGCAACAATTATCGTAACAACGTCGGTCTAGACTAGTTCTATCTACATGTGTTAAAAACCAGGTCTCTGAAATATGATTTTTGCGCTGGTTTAGCCAAACTGGTCTAAAACAGGTTTGAAAGTAAACCATGATGCAGATCTAGACCACTTCTCTGAAATCGGCCCATTATGTTTTAATAAAGCATTGGATATAGGTCGTATGGCAGTGTGGTAAGGAACAGGATGTAAAAAGGAGAGATCAGGCTGTTGCGAAGCATCAGGAGGCAAATTAATATTACGTGTATTATTAACAATGGACCTATTAATATTAGAAATAAAAGCTTCATCATGCCCGTGGTGAATGGCCTGGTTGACAATAGTCCTGTACTCAGCCAGTTACTGTAGCCATCAGAACAGTGGGTGTGTAGTCTCCGCAAAAAAAGCGCATAGTGGCAACTTTGTAGTTAAAAAGATCATTAGACCATCAGGGAATAAAAACAGGTGTGTACATAGGTTTTCTGTACACAGAAATATGGAAATTCTTACAAGTAATGGTAATGTTAACATCCAAAAAATGGACATTGGTAGTAGACTGCGGCTCTAAATTGATGTCCAATCCGAGAGAATTGTTCTTGAAAAGGTCCATAATAGTGCTATGTCAGTGGAACTATTACAAATGATAAATAAATCATTGACATATCTTCTAAAGAATTTAACATTAGTATGTAGTGTAGAAGATATCTGTTGCTTGCAGTTTTTTACAACTAGCGCTGCAATAATGTTTTTTACAACTAGCCCATGGGGCCGCCAATAGGGACAACCTCTAGTTTGTCTATAATAATGATTGCCGTACTTGAAGAATGAATTGTAAATTAAGAGATGGGAAATATCTGTTAAGATAGCAGCAGAGACATTTAAGCCGGTGGTGTGTTCTAAAAGGAAACGATAAAGACATAAGCAGGCCGGTTCAATCAAAATTGATGGGAATAAGCTAATATAGTCTGCAATATATTGATTTCTATGCACTCTGGTGTCTATCAACTTTGTCAAAGAAGTATTTTATGATTATTGTATTTTCAAAAGTATAAGACAACTCAGTGCTTATTCAAGATCATTTCTAAAAACATTTATTTGAACATTTCTCAGTTTTTTATGTGGTGTCTATCAACTTTGTCAAAGAAGTATTTTGATTATTGTATTTTCAAAAGTATAAGACAAATCAGTGCTTATTCAAGATCATTTCTAAAAACATTTATTTGAACATTTCTCAGTTTTTTATTAAAAAAAAAAAATATGAATATGAATTCAATTTAAATACATCTTGTTTTCTAAGAATTGTATTTAAAGCATTGATGATTTAAACTTATTGGTGCTTCACAGACAATATGTCACCATTAATCAATCTATTATGATTGACATTGTATTCCTTAGCATGTCATCAGAAATTCAACAAACCGACAAATGATAAAACTCGAATCAGCGGTGTCATTTGATCAAAATATTGTATATCATAAAAACAACATATTGCGAATACCCTCAGTATTTACTGGAATTTTACTTAGTTCACGATAATTGTCGATCTCTACCGTTTTTTTGTTGTGATTTTATTCTAAAACAGGTACTGAAAGCATAGCTTAATTGCATGACAAAATCTTCTGAGTAAATTATTTATCCAACATTCTGATTACAAGATTAAAATCAAAACCAAAATTTCACTTTCTTTTTTAATTAATTAAAAATTAGTAACATGGTTTTATTAAAATAATTAAATTAAAAAAAAAACATAATGGAAAGGATTCAGCGAATGCTTTTCCTTCAAACTTACCTAATTACTGTTGTTTTACCAAAAATATCTTGATCTAATATTTTGAACTAGCCAACACAATAACACTATCACTTTCATCAAACACGTTGTTCACTAAATCACTAGTCCATAATCTTCTCCAAAACTTAAAAAAATGGCTTAACTTCGCCTCGTGTTTTGTCTTCAAAGATCAAGGATTGCCTTATTACCTTAAACCTATCGAAGGTAAAAAAAAAAAATTTTTATCGCCTTGCCTCGTGTTTTTTCTTCAAAGAAAGATCAAGGATTGCCTTATTACCTTAAACCTATCGAAGGTAAAAAAAAAAATTTTTATCGCCCAAATATCAAATATGTTTTTTTAATATTTAAAATGACGCAATAATTTTTCAAGCTGTATATATAGAATACAATTATTTTGTAAATAATTAATTTTCTAATGTAAAAATATTAGAACTGAAAATGTAAATAAAATTCAAGTAAAAATACCGCATGCATATTATTTAAATGATTAAAAAATGATGATGGAGTTTCATAAATACGGAAATATTTTTCTAAAATGTTGCAAGAAATTAAATTAATAAAAGTTGAATCAAATCAAAATATCAATTATTTTATTTTACAGAAAAAAAATAACTGATAGTTTGAATTCGTTGAAATCATATTTTTGGCATATTTTTACGCCCCCTTTCCAATCAGGGAAATTACTAAGGGGGCGGGACCAGTTCTAACCACGGCTGCACCCACACCTGTGGAGGGGGCAGGATGGTGAAGGACAGGGATCACCGGGCCGGGCCCAGTATCCTGAAAAAATCCGGGACCTCCTGCGTGGGACTCCAACGCGTTACCAATGAGGCGGCCATCCGGCCGCCTCATTGAAACTATTGAAACATTCATTGAACTCCATTCTGCATCTGACGGCTGACTCACCAGAGTATGGGTAACCCGTGGTGGGCATGGAAATGCCCTTCCATTAGGTACTCACCAAGTGGAAACTGGCTTGGAGGGAAAAAATTAATCTGATGGAATTGACTGGAAGTTTTTTCACCAATATATATTATTTTTCAACGTATTGATTACTAAATTCATGAATAAATTCCAAGGTAAATTCCTCCGACATCCATAGAGAGCTCGGCCAGAATATAAAGAAAAATTTATTCATTGTGTCGGACCGGACCAGGATGCGCCAAATAAATTTCTCATGAGGTGGACCCAGATTCGAAGCTGAGTTAATTAGATGAAAATCAGAAGAGTTTTCAAGCTAGCAATCAAATTCAGTTTAAAGAATGAGTGACGATATTTGGTGAATCAGATCCGTAATTCTGTTTAGAAATCTAAAGATATGAACTCAAAATTAAAGCCGCCCTTGGTGGAATTTAAGGTGCTTTCAAGCAATTGTACTAGATATTTTGACTACGTGCAAAGCAACCAAGTGCCATTTTAACTGAAAAATCGGAAAAATCAAGGCCTAGTTAATTAAGAGTTTATTCTATTTATGATAATATAAACTTAGACGTTAATTAATTATATTAGGTTAGTTTTTGTTAAGTTTCCATATCTCACAAAGAATATTTTATATGTCGTCGCTGCCAGTTTTAGAGCCCACCAAATGCTGATTACACCCAAGAAATCAATCGGAGATTGAAGAATAGAATTCAATGGGTCGGCCTGGACCCATCCTGAAAATTGGATGTGTGGATCCTTCAAGGTTCCTCCAAGGTCCTTTGATTGATCGGGGTCCTGGGCTACAGCCTATAAAGACCATGCCTACATCCGCCCCTGGTCTCTATAACAGACACTAATCTCCACAAAATAAGCATTTCCTCCCAAACGGATGAGAAATGCCTTATCACACGATATAACTAGTCCACAAAGCGAGTATATAATAAGCGAAACAGCTTCTATTGAGAGGAGTTCGCTTCAACTTATAACGCCATCTAACGAGCGGGGGGATGAAACACTTTCAATATTCGGGCATGCGTTGATCACATGAAAGTTTTGCGCAGAATCGGAAATGGCGCTAAGTTAAAAATTTCAACGTACAGACCACGGATTAGGTAAAATTTTACCTAATCCTTGGTACACAAGGTATATAGAGATTATTAGGTAGGCCATTCCCGACTGGTAAGAGAAATTTTCCCAGCTTAAGCAAGGTTTAATGGAGATATTAACATGTAAAAAATGCATAGTCCAAATCATTTGTGTGAATGTGTACATTTTTGTGTTCTTAGGTAAAAAAATAACATCTATTAATGGCTGAAGAACAGTGTTACTCTTTAATCTTGGTTTATGAAAATAATGTATTTCTGAAAAATACTTGTAAATTAAATTCTCTTAAATCAAGATCTAAATGAATATTACAAATATTATAATGCATTCCTGAGCTCAACAAATATCAACCATTTTTCATCAACTTTTTATACTGCAGTATATTGAAAATAGAATCTTTTTGTTCTATTTTTGAAATCCTACAATATAAAAATGGGAAAATCATTTGTGTGAATGTGTACATTTTTGTGTTCTTAGGTAAAAAAATAACATCTATAATGAATAATTCTATCTGTTTTTGTGATTTTTCCATAATCAAGTTTTATATTTTGAATGCATTTAGAAAGATGCTAAAAATTACTTAACATCTGTCATAAGATAATTTATCTGTGACAAATGATCCAAATTTATTTAGTCAGAGCTCCAGAAATACATTCATCTACTATGGCAAGTAGATGAATGTATCCAAGTAGATATATTAACCAATGGATAGTATATGAGCCAAGTAGATAAATGGATTTCTGGTGCTCTACTATAAATGGCAAGCATAGATACTTACAATATAAACAATACTCTACCTATACTATAAACATATAAACCATCCATGGATCTACTTGCCTTGGAATTTTCAGAAATCTATGGATTTCTGAAAATTCATTATTTATTCACCGATTTTCATAAGGTCAATTGATAAAAAAGAAAATAATTTGAAAATATTCCTATGAAACCCAAAATTAAAATGCATATTATGTGAAATATACTAAATAAACCTAAATTATCAAGCCAAACTTTAGCCCTTGAAACCGTGACAGAATAATTTTAATGATTTGAAATAATTTGAACTAATGTTAGAGCCATCTCGTAATTAGAATAATTATTAATTTTACAAATCAATGAGTGGCGCCATCTATTATTATCTAATAATTGAACTAGAATTTTTAACTAATTTATCCGAAGAAAAAATCTGCCTTGGCCCAGGGACCTTTGGGCTAACGTCTCAATGTCATAACAGCTAGACCACAGAGGCCAACAAGCAGATTGATTCTTCGGACGGTTATATTAATTTAGAAATATTTTTGATTACTTACATCGGACTTTTGCCAATAGAATCCGATCGATAGAATTAATAGATGGCGCCATTCATTGATTTGTAAAATTAATAATTATTCTAATTACGATATGGCGCTAACATTAGTTCAAATTATTTCAAATCATTAAAATTATTCTGTTACGGTTTCAAGGGCTAAAATTTGGCTTGATAATTTAGGTTTATTTGGATATAGTTCCCTTGAAGTTAGTACTATTATTATTTAAAAGTTTAAGTGAAATATACTTTTAACTGTTAATCAAAATACAAAATATAAAAAAAATTCCAAAATCATAGCAGATATTTAATGAAGAAAATTCTGACAGTGGGTTAACAAATATAAATATAGCATTAATAATAATAGAGTCCTCTTAATAACATTTCATATCTGTTATGTCATTATCTAGAAACCTATATGCAATATCTAATTTATACTAATGCATTTTATAGCTATTGAAGTAGTACTTAAGAAAGCATTGATTAATTTTTTGAAATTTGAAATTTTATTTTTTCATTCTCTATTCAAATGCAGTTTATTACAGTTTAATTTAATTATTCTTCTCTAGACCATCATCAACTAACTAATAACTTAACCTTGAATATTGGAGAATTAAGTTATTAATTAGATGTTGATAATCTAGAGAAGAATAGTTGAAAATGTTACTTTGTAATAAACTGCACTTATAATATTTGACAACCAAATTCAAGAAGAATGAGATGAAATATCATTAGCATTAAAGCACATTATTAGAAACCATCAATGTCTTTCTAATTTCTGTTTTCATTAAATCATATGTGTGTTATGTAATGTTAGCATGATCTTATTATATATTTTATTTCCTGTTTAAAAAGATGTTAGAATAAATTTTATTTGTAATTTACTTAATCAATTTTAATACTTGATCCAAATTTAATACGTAATGTTAGCATAATCTTATTATATATTTTATTTCCTGTTTAAAAAGATGATAGAATAAATTTTATTTGTAATTTACTTAATCAATTTTAATACTTGATCCAAATTTAATAGTTGATACACTTTTATTTACTGGATTACTTTTTAACACTTCCTTCAATTTTCAATATGTCTTATTTCTAATTTATCCATTTTAAGCTAATCAAAGCAAGAAAAATTAAATTATGTTGTAATTTGAAATATTTGTAATTACTAAAATTCATTATTATTTGCAGAATACTATATCATATTAAATTCCTATTATTCAAGTCTGATAATATTGCATTAAAAGATAAAAAAGACATATTTTGAAACAATATATTATGATGAATTTAAGCTAATAGTATTTTGTTTGCTATGAAAAAAATTTCATTGAAGAATTAAAGATTCATTCTCTGAATCTGACAAATCTTAATCAATGATTATTTCAAAATTATACAATTTTTTTTAAAAACGGGTACACATTTTTATATGAATTTTCAATCCAGCAGAAACCTTTTCTTCTTACTATGTTTTATAAAGAATGAATATTTAATTTAGTAACAATGGGTTTTCCTAGCATATGAAATAATGAATCCTATTTATAACTATTTCATGTATTGTCCATAAAAAAATTCTTTCTGCCTAAGTTATTATAGAAAGCAATTGAAGAGGTACACATTTTTATATGAATTTTCAATCCAGGAGAAACCTTTTCTTCTTACCATGTTTTATAAAGAATGAATATTTAATTTGGTAACAATGGCTTTTCCTAGCATATGAAATAATGAATCCTATTTATAACTACTTCATGTATTGTCCATAAAAAAATTCTTTCTGCCTAAGTTATTATAGAAAGCAATTGAAGAGTGTGAGCCCAAAATGCATTCAGTCCATTTTGAAGAACTGAATTTAACAAAGTTATTAAGAAGGATAATTAATAAGTTATATGCTGAAAAGAAACAAGTTCCAACAATTCGTAAGCTTCATGAAAAATTGTAATCAGCAATTAAGAGTGTGATCCCAAAACACATTCAGTTTATTTTCATTTTTTTTTATTTCATGAAATAAAAAAATGATCAAAATGGACTGAACATATTTTGGGATCATAGTCTTCAATTGTATAAGTTACGATGCACTAACTTATGAAATAATTTCCTGTTTTTTTGTAGATATTAATTTACTAATAATAATTTAATAAATGCAGATAGAATATAAAAAAAATCCTGCTTTAATATTATATAATACTTTTACATTCTAATTTTTAGAAACAGATCCATTAAATATATACAATATGTGTGTGTGTATATATATATATACATCTTTTTTTTTTAATATGTATAAAAAGAAGGAAAGAAAGTTTTAAAAATTGCTTTTGTATTATATATAGTGTGTAAATAAAAGAAATTGAGTTTTGAACATACCAATTTAATAAATGATAATTGCAGAAGAATTGTTTTAGATGAAGAAAAAAATAAGATAATAAATATTATTAGGGCAAAAGTTGTTATTTTCACATTATTCTTTATCATCAACATTAAAACAATAAGGCACTTTTAATCATTATTAATCTTCATTATCACAAATTCAACCTATAAAAAAATCAAACATTAATATATTGTATAACATGAAACAGTATCATTACATATTCAAACATATTAAATCAAAATGATTGATTTAAATTTTTACAGAATTTTAATACATAATACAAACCTTTTTTAGATCTGTAAAGTTAATGCTTGTTTTTTATGATTGTTTTAATTTATTTATCACAAATTTTATTGTAATAACCGATGATGATATTTTGATGGACTGAAAATATTTCTAATTGAATGTACAGTAGATTCTCTGTTAACCAGCCCTTATGGAAGTAGATCTCAGGTTGGATAAATGAATGGCCAGTTAATCTGAAAACATGAAGAATACCATTTATAGGTCATAAATAAATATATATATATGTATATATACAATCAAACCTCAGTTCACAAACTTGATTTGTTCTTGAAGGTCATTCATAAACCAAAACTATTTTCCCCATAAGAATTAATGTAAAATGGATTAATCCGTTCCTTGACCCCAGATCATTGTGCTTACATAAACTTTTATAAAAATACTTTATGCACAAGTTCTTAACACAAGATCAATGAAAACTATTAAATCTATCACAAAAAAGATTAACACAACTCTAAGCAGATCAAATATAGACAAAAACTTAATTTATTATAACTCTGTGGAGGAAAGTTGACAGCATAAGTGGAAGATGCTGAGAAAGTGAAATCTATTGTTTGGAAGGGGATTGATTCTTTTTCTTTTTTCTATCTCTTGATACCACTTTTTTCTCTCTCTCTTATTTTTGTCAATGTTTTAAAATGTTTCTAAAATGACACATGGCACTATCATTGAAAATGTTTATGCCGATAGCTTGCGTGTTTGTAACTCAAGACACAGTATGTCATCTGAGATGCTTTGTGTTCAGAAAATTTATTCATAAACCAAACTGTTCGTGATCTGAGGCATTCGTGAACCGAGGTTTGACAATATAGTGGGTGATTGGTTAACGAACATAATCCGTTCAAAAATGACATTCGCTACCCGAATTGTTTGTTAACCGACATCCAATTTATTATAGATTTTTATGGGAATTTGATTAATTTGTTTTGGAGACCAAAAATAAATAAATAAATTATATAATTTCTTACTCATTTATTTATATTTAATTACAATAATATATACATACAAACTTGCATTTTCATCTATTGTGTTTATTTTCCATTTATGGGATGTTAAAGAATCTGTCCATTGTTGACTGCCTCTCTCTCTTCTTCAGGATTTTTCGGAAGTAATTAATAACATTGTCATGGTAGAGATCCCCAAGCCTATTGACCTCAACCTGATATGGGTGCTGGAAGTAATTAATAACTTTGTCATGGTAGAGATCCCCAAGCCTATTGACCTCAACCTGATATGGGTGCCATTCTAAGACCAAAAAATTGTAAAATCTCTTTCTTATCTTCTTTAATAAATCTTTGATTTGTTTTAAGTTGTCTCCAACTTCATTTTAATCGGGAAAAACTGCTGTTCTTTTTATATGGCAGCAGTCATTCATTTAGAGCCCATCACAGACTGGAGCAACACCTATGATGGGGTGAACTGGATGATTGAAGGATGGGGTTCAATGGGCTGGGCCCAGACCCCTCCTGAAAAATTGGAGGTATCGTACTTGGATCCTCCAGGATGGTAAGCACAGCTTTACCACATGGCTATTCAGCCGACCTGTCATACCCTCAGTCCGCAGGTCTCACAGATTGTTCTGTGAAGTGTTCATTGTTTGAACAAAAAATCTTTCGTGAAAGTGTTCGTTATCCGATTTGTTCATAATCTGAACTGTTTGTTAACAGATCATCCACTTATATATTTTACAACCTATAAATTTTATTTAAATAACATTTATTTAGATAAAATTTAATATACAGATCAGTAATTTTCATTATGATTTAAATTCATTTTTTGAAGTAAATTACAAAATCATACCAATTTTTGATAGGAATTATTTAAAAAGCAGCTGAATTATCTTGATATTCAATATGTCTTTTTGTAATTTCAAGCATGCACTTTCTTTCTGAATGACACACTCTTTTTTTATTTTTGTTCATAGTATGAAGAAAATATAGCTAATTAAAGTGAAACTGAATAAGAGGGAATCTGCTGTATATTTTTTCTCTGTTACTAATGTTTGATAGATAGTCTTTATTTCAGAAATTTAAAAAAATTTTCCCATTTGTCTTTCATTTAATTTAAAAATTAAGCAAAAATCAATTTCAAAGTTATAAAAGTTTATAACTTTGAAATTGATTTAGCTTATTAGCAAGTAATCTTAAAGAGTTTATAGTAAATATTACAATTCAAGTTTTCTAGAAAGTAAATATAAGGGGAGAAGAGTACAGATTTTATAAACAGACAGTCCTCAACTTGTGATTAATTTGTAGTTATGGATGATAAATTCTATTAATGGCAAATGCAATTGATCTAGGTTTGAATCCCTGAGCAACAATCTGATATTTGAAAAGCATCCTTTTTGTGTTTGGTTCTTCTAGTTTTGTTTTGTTTTTTTTTTTTTTTTTTATTGAGTGTGATAATAAATATTGGTTGTGAAAATCCATAAATTTTAGGCATTTCCAACTTATAACCATTCTGATTAATTTGAAAGTTCCGTGTAAGTTGAGGACTACTAATATATATTTGACATTCTTATATTTTTAACATTACGGAAACATTTACTTTATATTAATATTTTTATAAATTAGCCAGAAATATTATATCAGTAAACTTTGTTTTTCTTCTTCAATTTTTGCTTCATTTCTAGTATACTTGACATTCTTATATTTTTAACATTACAGAAACATTTACTTTATATTAATATTTTTATAAATTAGCTAGAAATATTATATCAGTAAACTTTGTTTTTCTTCTTCAATTTTTGCTTCATTTCTAGTAAAGTGAGATATGCTTGTATAAAAAACTAAAACAAGCAAAAAGCAATAAAACTTAATCTATCTAAAATATTATTGTTTTGTATTTTTATAATATCATAATTTATTATTATATTTTTTTATATTTCATAAAATAAATTGTTTTTTTCTGAATCAATTTTTTTTGATATAGGAAAGGGAATAGCATTCAACTCTGCTTTGGGTGATAAAAGCTTAGAATTGATTTTGATCCCTATATATGACAGACTGGTTGCCTTTATTATGATGGGGTTATGTTTTGATAATCCTGTCATAAGTCAAAAATATCGTAAGCTGAAAAAGACGCATAGTGATGAATTTTAGTAGTAAAAATAGACAATGGAATACTGAATCTTTTCTGTTGATATAATCATCAGGATTTCATTCTAAATCTTCGAAGTTATAAAATAATCTGGAGTTGAACCAAATCTAAAAATTGTAAAATCATCCAGAAGTGAACCTGTATACTAAGTGATTGTTTTACACATTTTTAATAAAACAAAAATATTTTTAGGCAATATGCTATAAAAATGGAAAAATTCAGAATATTGTAAAGGCCATCATAAGAGTGGAATATTATAAGTTGAATAATTCTAAGGACCACATGCACATATATTTTTCACTTATGACCTGATTGTTATATTGAAACATTATAATAACTCAGAGATGATCTATATAATAGTAGACTGCATCTGATATCAGAATCTGACTCAACAAATTTTTCATAATATTAAGTAGATATATGATATAAAAAAAAAATAGATAAATATATTGTTGCTATTAATTTTTTCTTATCATCACATATTTTATAATAAAATATGTAAAATGAAAGCAATTTTATTTTATTTTGATATTTTTCTTATTTTTGTTTTTTATTAAAATGATTTATAAAAACAATATTAGATTAGAAAAATCTATTATTGTTGTGATTTTATAAATTAAAAATAAATATACAAATCAAATTTTAAATTTTTACAGAATTAATTCATTTATTAGATTACTTTTTGTTATTTAATATAAACATGCATGATATCTAATGAACTGATGTTGATGTCCCATAAATATATTATAATTAAAAAGTGTTCTGTAATCAAATAAATTTGTGAAATTTTTTGTATTAATGAAAATCATTTTAAATATTTTTAATGTTGATTACAGAAAAACTTTTTTTTTAACTTTTATTTTCTCGAAAGTTAAGGGTTTCAAAAATAAAAATATAAAGTATTATCATGTTCATTTATTACATAAAAAAAAATTATTTGGCAAAAACATTTGGATAACATCAAAAGCTTTTGCTAGTTTATAATTCTTAACACAATCTTGGTAATCCAAAGCAATTTGATTACATGTATAGATTACTAAAATTCAAATAAAAAGCAATAGAATGTAAAAAAGCCAAAAGATTTTTTATAAATACAGTGAAACCTGTTAAAGTGACTACCCTTTCGAACCAACCTGACTTTTCACAGTCCCTTTCAGACCTCATTTTTCACAGGTGGTCACCATAAGGACAGTGACCCCCTCCTTCTCCCAAAAGAAAAGAACAGATTAATTCAAAACTCTAAATTTATATTAATTAAAATCGTCAATTTGTAGTCAAGAGATAATGACGACATATAGCACATATCATCTTCTGATGAACAAAGACTTATAACAAGCATAAAGGATGAATCTGAAAAACTGGGCAAAACTTTACAGGGTGATAGAACGCAGCTATACGAGCAATATTCATCAGAGAATATATGGTCAGAACGCAAGTGGTGAGAAGTAAAAGGTAGAATCACATGTAAAGAATTAACACAAGAATGAGAGGAGATACTTCAGAAAACATTTTGATAACAGGAATGTAATTGATGTACATGCTCAAAGAAATTGCTCAAAAGTGCTTCTGCCAGTTGTAATGTAGGCTTCACACCTGTTGGCGATATTCGGGAAATGCCTGGTGTCTTTGAAGTGTGCGTCAGTCCCTATCCCGCAGGTGTAAAGCCTGCATTACAGCCGGCAGAAGTACTTTTAAGCAATTTCTTTGAGCATGTACATCAATTACATTCCTGTTATTAAAATGTTTCCTGAAGTATCTCCTCTCATTCTTGTGTTAATTCTTTACATGTGACTCTACCTTTTACTTCTCACCGTTTGTGTTCCGACCACATATTCTCTGACGAATATTGCTCGCATAGCTGCGTTCTATCACCCCGTAAAGTTTTGCCCAGTTTTTCGGATTCACCTTATATACTGTATTACCATTAATATTAATCTGTATATGTGCTTTTAACATAGTCAAATTAAAATACTGTATAAAGATACATATACAGGAGTATTATAATATTTACTTTTTAATATACTGGTTTAACAGACTATTTTATCATAACAGAAAAATTCTAAGGAAAATACTATTCCATGAAATTAATTTTCTTAGTTATTTTAGCAGGTTAAAATTCTTAAAACTATCTAAGTGAGTGGTCAATATACATATTAGACAGGTGATCACTATACTGGAACAAAAATAGCATTATATACTATGGGAAACAAACCAGTTTTTGAGATTTGGTCTTTTTAGCTAGGTGGTCACTTTAACAGGTTTCATTGTAATTATAATTTTAATAATTCCAATTAAATGATCAATTTTATGGATCATGCTTTTTAATCCAATTTAAATTATTAAAATTACAATTAATTCAGCTATGTTCTGAATATGACCTACTCAAAAATCCAAAATTTTTACTTCCAAATAACTAATAAGAATACAGATGACTTCATTATATTTCAACAACAAAACTCATCAATTGAATTTTTAATAATCCAATTATTAGGTAAAAAGTTTATCATTACACGATCAAAAGTATGATTGGTAATAGTTCTTGTGTAAAAGATTCATATGAAAACAAATCAGAAATTTATTAAAAAATTAATAATTTTTTTCGATGAGAGACCCAAAAGAAAATTCATACCTATTTGCTGAGAAATGAAGAATTTTGCTTCTACCTTTTGTGTGCTTTTAGAATCGGAATGTATATAGATCAGTTATTAATTCTAATAATAGGAGATCAATTTTGGAAACTCAATTTTTGAGTTTTTAAGCTAATGTAATTTTGCAATTATGTCCACCTTAATCTTTTAATCGAAGATCATTCCATTTTAATGATATTGTTGATAACGCTAATGAATATTCTTTATGAGATATCTATTATCATCATATACGATATATTCTAGATTTTTAATCCTTTTAGATTAAAAAATAATTATTTTCTTTCAATATATTACCTTCTTAGTAACTTCTCTTTTTGAATCTGGTGTCAGAATTGTAAATATAATGACCCCCTAGCGGAAAATTTTTGATTTAACTACACTGTTCATATCAATGGTTCATACAGTATTTATTAAAATTTTAAAGATTAAACATTGTTTTATTATATGAAATAATTTATGTAATTTAAAAATTAATTTTAAAAATTATTACTATTTCCTTTTTGAGAGTAAAACAAAACAAATATTGAAAGAATATTAAATGAAGTGTATAAATATCGATAAATATCCATGTAGTCATTCAAATGACTAAATATTTTTTAAGAAAAAAATTCACTCATTTGAGTTATTACTTGTATACTATACAGTTCATTTAATATTCTAATAAGCTTTTAGACCGTCTGTTCAGCCGCTTCGCTCCACCGCTTCTTGCTGTTGCACCTGTTTTCTCTAACATTCTCCCTTCGCTGTCTTTCTTAGAATTCAGATATTTCAGCTCCTCTTTACCATTGCTCTTTAATATCTAATGTTACAGAAAAAACTTGAGATGCGAGAAGCTTCGAACCGGCATCCTCCTGCTTCTCGCTCTACTACTCTAGCACGACGTTTCGGAACGATGTTTCAATAAAAACATCCTTGCAGTAAATACATTTACTATATTTTAGTCCTGTTAAGAATTTCGTTGCACTATTCCATTGCAGCCGGAGAAATAGGCGAATTTGTGATATGCAGTTTTGTTTTATGGCGTCAAGTACGGCGCAAAATATTTCTCAGTAACCTTATCAATTTGTTTTGTATTTTTTTGTGTTCGCAGCCCGAAACTTTTCCCTTCATTTGATATGGAGCTGAACGACCGATGATAGGAAATACCGAATTGCTTGCAGCTGAATCGACCGATGGATAAATGTTAAATATGCGAAAAAGCATTTTCCAAAGTGATAACCGCCGGAAATGGCAATAGGGGTACATTTTGATGATCTTATGATCGATTTTGGAATTACTCGATCGAATGGGCTAGAATACTTTAGTAGCTGCCTTAACTCAGCCGAATTTTCGTTCGCTAAATATGCGAAAAAGCATTTTCCAAAGTGATAACCGCCGGAAGAGGCAATAGGGGTAAATTTTGATGATCTTATGATCGATTTTGGAATTTCTCGATCGAATGGGCTAGAATACTTTAGTAGCTGCCTTAACTCAGCCGAATTTTCGTTCTTTCACAAATTCAGGCAGCTACAGATGCCAGTGAGAGTGAGTTTTTAATTCCACGGTACATTAGAATTTTAGCTTGCTAACACTTATAGCTTTTTTGTTTTTAATATCGATTATATATATAAACGGGACGATTGTTTATAGCCACTTGTCGATGGCTCTGCTAACAGATAAGCCCGTCAGACGTTTAAAACTCGTTATAGCTGATTTTCCCGAAACAGTAGCTAGTGGCGTTATTCTGCATAAGATTCGACTAATTGTTTGCCGAAATGAGAAAGTCGCTCGCATTTTTGAATTGCTTTCCGTCGAATGAGCGCTGTAATAAATGCATTACCTTTGCGAGAAATGTATAGAAATTTTGAACGATACAGAAGAATCATGCTAATAATTTTAAAACAACAGATCAGCAGAACGTGCTTTTAAATATTTTGCGATGGAATCGATGGTGAATCACTGGCTCTCCGATGCTATAGACATTTTTTTTGCATTTCCAATCAGGGAGATTACTAAGGGGCAATTCTCCCTGATTGGAAATGCAACAATGGGCTTCCTCCAACAATGGGCTGCACTCACACCAGTAAAGGGGGCGGATGGTGAAGAACGGGGATCACCGGACCGGACTCAGAACCCCGAAAAAATTTTTCAGGAGATGCCAGATCCGGGACGCGAACTCAGGTCCTCCTGCGCGGCATGCTAACCCGTTATCACTCAGCCATCCGGCCGCCAATTCGATAGACATTGTCCGAATGAATAAATCGCAAAGATACCGTGCGGCGCGACGAACAAGACGAGGCATGGGCGCTGCAGCAGAAGATCTAAAATCTTACCAATATAGTGGGTGATCGGTTATCGTGGGTCCCACAGTTTGTTCTGCGAACTGTTCCGATAACGAACACTTCACAGAACAAACTGTGGGACCTGCGGACTGACGGGTCGGCAGGATGACCGCGTGGTAAAGCTGTGGGTTATCATCCTGGAGGATCCGGGTCCCACTCTCCAATTTTTCAGGAAGAATCCGGGCCCGGGCCGTTGAACTTCATCCTTCAACCATCTAGTTGATTCCTCATGGCTGTTGGCCAGCCTGTGATGAGCTCTCTATAAGTAGCCTCCATCAGATAAAAATATCTCATAAGGATATGGCGGCTTAACTAACCTAACGGAATGACAAGCTTAGGCCTTGCGCGTTCGTGGAGATATGGGTAAAGATGGGAAAACAGTAATTTTTCCCGATTAAAATGAACTCGGAGACAACTTAAAACAAATCAAAGATTTATTAAAAAAGGTAAGAGAGAGATTTTATAACAGTTTGGTCTTAGAATGCACCCGTACCAGTATGAGGTCAATAGGCTTGGGATCTCTATCACGACAATGCTATTAATCGCTTCCGAAAAATCCCGAAGAAGAGAGAAAAGCAAGTACCAGTATGAGGTCAATAGGCTTCTCTATCACGACAATGCTATTAATCGCTTCCGAAAAATCCCGAAGAAGAGAGAAAAGCATTCGTCATTGAACAGATTGTTTAACGGAAAATGAACATATTAGATTAAAATACAAGTCTGTGTATGTATATATTATGGTAGTAAAAAATTATATAATTAATTAATTATTTTTTTTGGGTCTCCAGAACGAATTAATCAAATTCCCATAAAACCTATAGTAAAAAAAATGAACATATTAGATTAAAATACAAGTCTATGTATGTATATATTATGGTTATTACATATAAATAAACGTAGTAAAAAATTATATAATTAATTATTTATTTTTTTTGGGTCTCCAGAACGAATTAATCAAATTCCCATAAAACCTATAGTAAATCGATGATCGGTTAACGAATAATTCGGATAACGAGCATTATCTTAGAACGGATTATGTTCGTTAACCGTTCACCCATTTGTATTCTTTCATTTCTATTCTTTTTAATGAATTTTATCAAAAACGCATTGTCCATTGAACCCTATTCTTCAACTTTTCGGTAATTTCATCATGGATATGCCTCTAATGGACTCTAAGAAATCTCGGGTCCCACCCCTTGAAAATATTTATCATGGGGTCCTGGCCCGGTCCGTCGATCCCCGTTCTCCACAATCCGGCTGACCCCTCCGCAGGGGTGGGCAGAATGTGGAAGGGCTTGTTTCGCCCCGCCACTTAGTACTCTTACTGAGTGGAAAGTGGCGTCATCTGTTGACAAAAAAAAAAAATAATAAAAAAAAAATTAATAAAATAATAATATATTTAAAAAAAAAAAAAAAAAAAATGGACTCTAAGACACCGCTGGCAAAAATATATCGTGATATTCGACGACATAACTAAAACTAATCTTCATTATTTGAGAAAAAAAAGACTGATAAGTGGCCTTTTTCCAGTGTGATTTTACTCCGCTTTCCACTCGTTAAGTATTAAGGGCTTTGTGGTGGGCATTACAATGACCACCACAAAGTCCACAATCTTGGTGAGATCTTTTTTCGTCAAGAGATGATGCTACTTTGTATTCAGAATAAGAGTACTAAGTGGCGAGACGAAACAAGCCCTTCAATACCCGCCTTTGCGAAGAAGTCAGCCGGATTGTGGAGAACGGGATCGACGGGTAGGATCCGGACTCCACATAAATATTTCCAATGAATAGGACCCAAGATTCGAACCCGGAGCTTCTAGTGTAAAAAGCCGTAGCGTTTCCATCCGGCCAATCTAGCTGACTCCTTGGTGGGGTCTTTCTTTTGTCAACAAATGACGCCATTTTCCATTCTATAAAATACTAAATGGAGGGATGAGACAAGCCTTTCTAAAGACTGCTCACTCCTATGGAAGTATCAACTGGATTGTGGAAGACAGTGCAGTAACTAGCCACTCCTGTGCCATGTGCAAGAATTTGCCTTTAGGCCCCTTAATTAATTAGGTTTTGGAAAATAATAAAACAAATAAATTACAATAGATTTTTAATAAGATTTATTTTAATTGCACTTTTCTGTCTTTCATTTCAGTAAATTCATTAATTATATCATCATAATTAATAATTTTAACGATATTGTATTCTATATTGAAATAATAGAAAGATTGGATAATCGTTCTTGTCCGATAGTTGATCTTACATAATTTTTTATTAATTTCAACTTGCTAAAACTTCTCTCGACGAAGCAATAGAAACAGGAAGAGTTAGAAATATTCAAAGAGCGAGATTGATATTTGGGTAAGATTCAATTACACCAAAATCATGAAGAGCCTGTAGAATATTAAGCAAAGATGCAGTTTCCATATTTTGTAAAAGAATCGTTACTTCAAACTTAAAACTTTCAATTTCACATGTGAATTCATACTTTTTTAAACTCAATTACACCAAAATCATGAAGAGCCTGTAGAATATTAAGCAGAGATGCAGTTTCCATATCTTGTATAAGAATCGTTACTTCAAACTTAAAACTTTCAATTTCACATGTGAATTCATACTTTTTTAAATCTTTGCTATATTTAATAGCGAGATCTGCAGCCGATTTTTTTAAATCAGCAACACTCACGTATTGTAAAGATGAGCCATAGAGAAAGGAAAAATCGTAATAGATAGTTTTCATTTTTTGAGAACACTGTAAATTTGTATTTTAAATAATTCTTCGGGTGTCAAGTTACTTCCTTCATCTGGTGTTTCATCTATTTCCATTATCTTAACTCTTCTCTTTCATTTATTTTGGGCCCGTTTCCAAGTGGGCCCTGTGCCGGTGGACCTGTTGCACCTGTCTAGTTACGACACTGGTGGAAGACAGGGATCAACGGGTCTGATCCCATGAAAAATATTTCTAAGAGATGGGGACTCAGAATCGAACCTGTATTCTCCAGAACCGCGGAAAGCCAAAACATTTCCACAGTTAATCAGGCCTCAACCTTTCCAAGTGGGCTCTGTGCGGGTGGACCTGTTGCACCTGCCTAGTTACGACACTGGTGGAAGACAGGGATCAACAGGTCTGATCCCATGATAAATATTTCTAAGAGATGGGGTCTCAGAATCGTACCTGTATTCTCCAGAACCGCGGAAAGCCAAAACATTTCCACAGTTAATCAGGCCTCAATCTCTAAATTAGAAATCACTTAATCCCAGGATTGGACTATTTAAAAACATGGGATTCCAGGATTGAAGTAACTAATATTAAGTAATCTGTCTGCGACCTTGAAGATCCGAAATCGAATTCCATGCTATATCCCAGATTTTCAAGATGGATTCCATGATGTCTTACGATCGTTGTAAGTGATTCAAAAAGGACTGTGGAATCAGCCTATTCGTTAATATTTTTTCCTGTGAAAAGCAATATAAAACTGAGAAAGGAAAAATGAGATTTCAGTCGGAATACAGATAAATGCAATGATGTTATTCATTATTTAATCGATCAGTAACACTAGTATACTATATTAATTAGATATAGTATAATTAAAAAAGAAAAAATGCACTTAAACCTATAATTTGAATTCTCTAATTATATTTTTATCTACAGACTAGTTTTAAATTACAAGGGAAGGGTTCCGAATCGCAAAGAATACTTTTGGAGACGCCATTTTTTGAGCCTTAAACATATTAGCTAAAATCAATAGTGGAATCAATTGGAAGATTGAAGGATTGAGTTCAACGGATCGAGCTTGAATTCCTTTTGAAAAACTAGAGGTTTGATGTCTGAAATTAAATTCTATCTTCCAAAGTGATAAACGACGCTTTACCACATCCATGCGACCATCCTACTGATTTTATCTATGGACTTTTTCCGATCTTCAGAATTGTTGGCCATATGGCCGTATGGTAAAGCGTTTGATTACCACTTGAAGGATTCGCATTCGATTTCAGATTTTTTTCAGGCGATTCCAAGTCTGCATCATTGATCGCATCCTTCATCTGACGCCCTCATATCTGACATCTCATCATTGGTGTGAAGTACCACTGGAATTCTCCGCGGCTTTATATCATCTAATTGAAAAGCTGCATAACTTAAAAAAAGATCTCCAGAATCACGAGGAATGACTTTTTTCATTTCCAGCACTTTAATAACATCTTCTAATAACTTTTGAATGAATTGATAGATTTTATGACTTCAATAAAGAGATATTTCACTTGATCATGATTTGAACCGTAGAGTAACCTGAGGCAAAAGTTCGCAGCGGGTAAAAGCTCGCAACACATGAATTTTAATATTAGAGTTGTGGAATCTGGCAGCACTGATTGTCAGTCGAGAATTAATTAATCTTTAATACCAGCAGTTTTTTGGATACTGAAATGTAAATTAGTATTAGTTTTTGTTTATCACATTTTCAATTTATGAGTTTTCTAAGAGTTTTAAATTTATTTAAATGACAAATTATTGATATACAATATGTGAAAACTATCAATAAAAATATGCCATATTTAAATATTGATTCTAAATAATATATTAGAACTTATGTTGTTATAAATTTTTTCCTAGGCTAAAAAAATTCAAGAACATAAGAGAAAATATGAACGAAAACAGGAAATTAAATTAATGAAAGAAAAAGAAGAAAAGCTGAAAAAAATTCAAGAAGAAAGAGAGAAAGCAGCAAAAGATGTTAGTAAATTTTTATAATTAAAGTGGTTATAGTGTTTATCTTCATTATAATAGTAAAATGACTGTGTTTCAAATTTAGTTATTAATGTAAATTAAAAATGTGTTATGCTTTCTTTTAATCCTTTCAGTGCCAGAGGCATCAATTTCTGCTTATAAATAGTGTTGTCAATTAATTAAAATTAAGCCTAATCAGTATGCAGAAAAATTATTATATCTAGTTTAATTTTTATTAAAATTTTTAAAAATTTTCATAATTAATAGTTTTTTTCCTTTAACAGTTTAAGTATTTTTTAAAAATTTTATTTTTTTTCATAACTCTTTGTTCTATATATTAGATCAGTGGTGCGCAAACCACTGATCTAATATCCGGGTTGCGAGAAAAATTTTTGTGGGTCGTCAAATTCAAAGAAATTTATTTGATGATAAAAAATATAAATCTTTTCTTCAATAAGTATCAGGTACCAGTAATATAGTGAAATGAAATTATATTGTTTATAAAAATAGAACTATACTTTTTTACGAAAACAATTGTATTAGTACAGTAACTGTATTAGTACTGGGCATACCACATTGAATTCTTATGATGTAAAGTTTTTTAAAAGTATTTTTCATTAAAAAAATATTTATACCTATATGCATAAATAAAACCATTGTTTCATAAAATTGTGTGTTTTATTCAGACCTCTAATAAGGCAAAAACACAAGTACAAATCCCAGAAAGAATTTCATTTTAACTATGTTGACGATTAAAAAACATCTACTGTCTATCCAGGGGTCACAACAAAATTTTACACAACATGAGGGTTGGAAATGAAAATAGTTTGCACACCTACTGTATTAGATCATTGAAAACACAATTTTTCATGTGAAATCTTAGCCATCAGAAGTCAGCAAGCAGTCATGGAGGCTCTGTTAATCTATAATCCAGATAATCCAACACTCGATAATTGGATCAATTGTATGTAAACAAAAATCCATGCACCATATTCTGAAATTCTTTTAAAATTCTTGAAGTTCTGCATGGTGAATAATGTTCAATATAAACATATAAACTAATACTATAATACACTTTTCCATAAGAAATTTTAAAAATGTTCTGCATCACCTGTAATTTTAAGCTATAGGAATGATTGAATTTTTAGAAATTTTTTTTTTATGTTAAGAAACTAAAAATATATTAATTCATATTTTAGCATTAAAAATTTCCATTTTACAAATTAAAATTTTTAATGCTAAAATATGAATTAATATATTTGAATATAATTAGTTTAGTTTTAATTGTATTTAATGTATTTCTTTTTATATATTTTCTCCTACAGGCACAACAGCAGCAAAAGGCAAGTGATTTTGGTGATTTTCCTGGAGGAATGCCATTTACGCCAAATATTCAACAAATACTTCAAGATCCAGAAATTGTTCAAGCTTTTCAGGTAAATTAATTACCCAAATATTTTATGAAAATGAAAATTATAAATTTCTTATATAACATTATAAATGAATTCTTTCTCCATTAAAATAATTCTAAAAATCATTTCCTTTGTCAATATTTATCTTTTAATCAGTGTTCTGTATAATAAAAATTTTCATTATATACATATATATTGACCATAAGTTTTTGCATGAGAGTTTTAACAATTGCATCTTATGGAATTTTGATAATTTCTTCATTCATATCAAAAATCCTAATACAGCACAGTAATACCCTGAAGTTATGTAATAGGTGGGACCAGGAAGTATGACATAAGTTGGGGTACCTACAGATTCCCAAATCTAATTTTAGATTCATATGTATTAGGTTATTAACTGGCTCTTTATTACCAAGAAAACAACAAATTATAAAAGTTTATATATGTAGTTGTAATTAAAGATTTTCAATCAACAAATCAGCAAATGAAATATGTACATACATATATATGCACTAGTTGTAATTAAAAACTCTTAATCAACAAATTAGCTAATGAAATATGTACAGTATAACAAAATACTGTACCTATACCGCTTTTAAAAAGTTCATACTGATCGACTTGTATGACACTTCTGCACATGAAGCATATCCATACAAGCTCTTACAAGTGCAGATCTGCATATCATGATTAATATATCATGTGAATATGAGAGTGGACAAGAGGACAGGATGAGAAGTTACATATCGCCAAATTTATAAAAGTTGGAATATTACTGTATTGAAAATTCTGATTGATAGAGATCATTCTTGATTTATGACATTATGAACTTACAACTATTCAAACTTAGAATTATTGTGTAATCAATAAGCCTTATAGCTGATCAGTGGCATTCACATGCATAAGAGTCCATGTACAAATGGTCTGCTATATCTGCAATGTCCATTTTATATCTGGTTTTTGTGTTTGTTAAGTTTAATGTGATGAATTGTGCTATAATCATAGCCCACATCAGCACATGGTCATTATATGATCCAATTATATGAATATTTTTTTGTTAAATCTTTCTTTTTCTAATAACTTCTAATAAACACAGAATCTTGGAATTTTGTTTGTTAATTTGGATGGACATAATGATCATCTCACAAAATAGTTTGGCACTAGGTATATTGTAGTTGTATTGATACATTAAAATAAAGTCAAATCTCTCCTCCAAAACTAGATTTCTCAATAATGGTTCTATTGCTTTTGGAGCAGTTTTATTAGAAAAAACATATACAATTTGTCTTGTGGCTTATCAATTACTTTTTCTATCAACAAAAATCATTATTCTAGGATCACTTTTGTTTACCTTATGAAAAAGTCATGCAGCTAGTGAAGAATACTCCTCCAGACCAAAGATCAGAATTTTTGTAACAGCTGAAGTTTTGAGCAACATGAAGTGTTTGTGATAGTAAGCTCATATTCTGTGCCTCCTTTAATACAGAAGAAACACTAAATAAAAGCATAGCTACAAAATATTACTAGGTAAAAACATTCAAAAAATAAAACAATAATAATGTTTTCAGTACATAATTTTAGCCATAATGTTTAATGTAATAGATATTAAAATTGATAAAGCTTTGCAAAGGAAGTACAGAATATGATCCTACTACCAAAGTCTTCAGGTTGCTAAAAGCTCAGTTATGATAAAAATATTTGTCTTCAAAAAACTTGTTTGGTTCATCATATTCTCTCTCTCTTTTTTGTTTTTTGATTGCTTCGTAGGAGTAATCCATTTTTCCACTAGTGCAGTGGTTCTCAACCTTTTTTCTATTGAGGAACACATTTTAATATTTTAAAATTTGACGGAACACCTAAATATTTTAAATAATAATTTAGATTTAACAAACGAATTTTTATTAACAGATTATTATATTTATTTTTATTTATTACATTCAGATTACAGACATACTCATACATGGGATCATTAAATTGCGACCCTTATTAAGTTAAAGCGCCACCTGTGGATATTTTAATTTAATTTTTATTCCTTAATTTTTAAATTATGAATAATAACAAAAAATTCTGTCTGTCGCAGAAATTCGAGGATTAGATTTTTCTAACGATACCCTATTTATAGGAATCAGTAATAGTGATTCGATTGCAAAAGGGATATCCAGCCAACCACGTTTCACTATTAATATATATGATTCGAACAATTCTTATACATACATACAATTCATTCTTAATTTTTTGTGGCACACCATCAAAGGTTTGATTCGGCACAGTGGTTGAGAACCACTGCACTAGTGAAGAATAATAGTGGACAATTGATAAATATATGGCATTTTTGATTAAGATATGGGTGGTTCAAATTGAACCCCATCATAAGTTGGGCTAGCTGTATTAAGAAAAATGTCATTGAAATCATCAGAGTTTATATTAAAATTTTGAAATAAACTAAGAAAATTTTTTAATTTTTTTCTAATTTTTTATAAAATTTTCTCATTTTAAAATGTTTCCCTTGTTCATTTTGAAAAATTTTGTTTCACATTATTAAATTCATATATATTTAAATTGTCTTGTTATAGTTTCTTTTTATGAAAATTAGCATCTAAATAAATTGTTTCACTTTGACAATTTTTGGAAATATATCTATAGCTGCAAATTGAGGTTTCAGGATATTTTGTAAAACTTATATATTGCAAACTAATTATAAATAATTTCTATTAAACACATATTATTTTAAAAGTTAAATGTTTGTTTACACATTACTTTATTATTGTAATTGATATAACTGTTAATGTTCATTTTATGAATATTTAAGTTTTGAAGCATGAGTAAATACTTTATTTAATAGTATATTAAATATACAATGATTATATATTTTCAGCATCTTGATATTTTTATTTGTTTAGAATTTAATCAAATATGCAATTTCACTTATGGAAATATAATACCCTTGATCTCCATTTGCTTGAAATTGAATATATATGAGCCATAATTTTATTCCTACTATTTTTTTTTATTTAAATCAAATTCAAATGTGCACAATTATCTGATCTCACATATATTTAAATTTTGGTTCTGTTAATTATTAATACTTCTGCAATATTATGGCATGATATCATTCAATTATTGAAGGAGTAAATGATACATTAAACAATACTATATTTGTAATAATGTATATGAAATCAACAATTAATAAATACAGGTAGTCTTTGATTTATGATGGTAGGATTTAAACAAAACCTTGTCATAAGTCAGAATAATTGTAAATGCCAAAAATTTATAAATTTCTCACTATTAATATTTACTAGGACACTAATGACAATGTTGATGAAGACAATGGATACTAGTCAATGTTAGTTGTGAGAATGAATGTTGTTGCTGGAACCTGGTTATCTTATATACTGTATAGCTGAATGTCGTCATATTAGTTGCTGGATCAATAAATTTACATAATTTTTTTTTTTTTTTTTTTGAAAAATGCTCTACTTTATTCTACAATTGCTACACTTATTTAATGACTTAACATTTTATTACTATTTTTGATATGTTAATACAGGTAGGCCTCGATTAGTGCGAGTTCGAATAATGCGATTTCAATTAGTGCGACTTATAAAAATGATACCGTTTTTCAGTTAGTGCGAGAAAAGATTCGATTAGTGCAAGTTGTAAACACAGATCAGTCTTACTAACAAAGCTCCTTTTATGATGTCAATTAACAAATTACCGTTAATTTTCGGTTAGTAAAACCGGACGAGGAGCAGTCCAAGAACGGTCACACGATTTTGAAGGGGTGAAACATCAGAAAGATGGGCTTTTTGCCGTTAACTGTTTAACATTACTGTACTATTATTTAGCTTTGCTATCATATACATACAGTATAGTACAGAAGTTTCTTGTTAAAAATTTCTCTTCGGTTCATTAACTTAGCTTATTAATTCTATCTGAAACTAATTTACTGATTCAATAAAGTTGCAATGCTTAATCGCAAATTAACTAATTTACTGATTCAATAAAGTTACAATGCTTAATTGCAAATCGGGCTATCCACTCAATTCTTGACCCAGAATTGGCAGCCAGGCAGTGCTCAACTTCCGTTTTCGATTTGCTATTTTGGTTTCGATTTGGCAGTTGGTTTGATGATGGTATGAGACGCAATTCCTGGTAAGTTATTAATTTAGATGATGAACAACGATGTAAAATATGAAAGTAAATATTTCTTAAACAGTTAGTGTTAAGTTAATATTGTGGTTATTCCTCGTGTGGTTGGCTAATGGCCGGAATCTCACAAAGCAAGAACCAATTATCATATTTTACATATAGTTAATTGGCCGGATCTCACAAAGCAAGAACCAATTACCATATTTTACATATAGTTAATACCTCGAATAGTGCGAATTCGAATAGTGTGAGAAATTCGTATAACCAATTATTTGCATTAATCGAGGCCTACCTATATATCTATAAATATAATAGCTTAGTGTTTTTCAAATTGGGGTGTGTCTCACTAGAGTAGTGATGGCGAACCTATGACACGCGTGTCAGTGCTGACACATGAGCTCATTTTTGGTGACATGCATCTTCAAAGATAAAAAATTTCATAATTCCAATATTTGTCTTTCATACCTGCCAGAGTTGGTTATTAATAATAATATTAATACTTACGTTAATGCCATTTAACAAATAATTAACTTACATAAATTATAAATATTTCTATTTTTTTTTTAGTCTTTACTTTTGTGATGTGTGACACGCCACAAAAATTATGTTTCAATTTTTCAAAATTTTGACACCCCGAGCTCAAAAGGTACGCCATCGCTGCACTAGGGGGAGTAGCCTATTGCAAGGGAGCATGTAACAATAAAAAATAAATTCAAATTGATGTCAGGAAAAAAAAAGAATTGGCAAAAGGGTTAATAAATACAATCCAAATATTCATGTATCCAGAAACTTTCTGCTGTAGCTATTTTAAAGACAAAATAATCATCTCATTTAGTGATTGAAAAAGAATTGCGATATCTTCAATAAATCAAATAACACACCAATTTGAGAGAATTTGTGCTGAAAAACAAGCCCATCCATTGCATTAAATACTATGTTTTATTAAACATATATTCTATTTTCATTTTTTTGTAAGATTTCTTTAATTGTATTAAAAATTATTACACCATAATAAAATATTTTTTATGTATAAGGACTTTTTGTATACAAATTATGGTATATTGTTTTGTAGTATTAAATTGTAAGCAGAAAGCACATATAAAATTAAACTGCTATGAAACTGAGGGGGCATAATAAGTTTTTATGAAAAAAGGAGGGCAGATACCAAGTTTGGAAACCACTGTACTACCTTATTATATTGTCTTACACACTTTATCACATGCACTATTTTTAAAATTCTTTACCCATTTTAATAAATTAATCTATTTTTTGTATGTTTTGTAACATTCTGTAAATCAATATAATTTCACTGATGTTGACTAAATTTTTAGTCAAAAATATTTCTAAAGAAGCAGCTGCTTAAGCCTTTTTGCAATCTATTATCTTTTAATACTTTTTTGGTGGTTAAAAAATGTCTCTTTTTTAGCTTTGCCATATATTTTCTTTCATTAAGAAGTTATTCATGGGGTTTCAAATAAGATCTTATTCCATGATCAGCAATTCTGCTGCCTTATAATCAGTATCTTCTAAGAGATGCAACATCTTCTCAACTATCCTCAGGATAGAAAACAAGAGAAGTGGAAAATTATTGTGATGATGCATCTTGGATTTTATCTCCAGCTTCCACTTTCCAGGACCTCAGCAACTAGTTATTGTAAATCAAGTTGGGTCTTTACAATGAAACTCAAACAGATCAATATCTTCATTCTCCACTTCTTCAAATCCAGCTTGCTACACAAGAAAAATGATGTTCTTTGATTCTTAGGATATTCTCATGACATTTATAAGCCTTTAAAATTATGAATAAAATCTGGGAGGAATTTTTATCAAACTTCCATGCAGACATCAGCCTAAATCTCCATAATGATAGCAATAGTATTCTTTAAATAGCATGTTTTAAAAACTGCTATCACATCTTGGTTCATGGACTAGAAGGAAATGATTGTATTTGAAGATAGGAATAGAATTTTGATGTCCTCAGAAAGCTCAGAAATAGTATGAGGATGGCTTGATGCATTCATTATCCAGAATGAGAATCTTGAAATCCAATTTATTTCTCTCTCAATAATTTTTAAGTTGATTTTCTGTGTATTGTATTCCATAGTTTATTTATTTATTACCAGTAATTAAAAATTCTAAATTTCACAATGAATTATGATTATATACATTGTTTTATTTTATATTTCAATAAGAAAATAATTATTTTTATTTGCTTTTGGATTTTATTAAGAAAAAGCAAAGTGCTAAAAGTTACACAGAGTATAGGCATTTTTATGCAGTTGTCATAAGTATTAGATAACATAGTGAAAATTTTAAAAATTTTATTATAAAAGAAATATTTTTTTGGAAAAATCTCGTTGCGTTTTTTTTTACCCCATAATATAAGAACTTTTGCCCCACATACGGGGTAAAAGTTCGAAATTGGCAGCTTCTAGAAATTTGTTTTTTGTACGTGTTATGATGGGTAAATTCACATAATGTAATTACCTATCGAATAACAAAGGATTGTAGTATTTTATTTCAAAACTATGCGACTTTCAGTTTATAACCAGGGATTTTATGCAAGCCTAAACTTTAAGTGCAAACTTTTGCCTCACGTTACTATACTGCAAACTTTTTCCTCACGTTACTATATATATTTTTAATTATTTCAAAATGGATGTAACAATAAAAAGTAGATTAATTTCCATATTTGTAAATTTAATTTTGGGTCTCCTCATATTTCAGAGTTCTCTATTCGATCCGTTAAATCTCTATTCTTCAATTCATTTGCCCATCATGAGTATGATCTAACGTTAGTATGATCGATTCGTGATAATCTGTTTGGTATGCTGTCTCGTAACCCTCATACATATTTATCGGCAATAAATTTTAAATACAATAATCTATAAGCATTTTAAGTTTTTGATAAACCTTTCATTAATATCTACAGAATTAGAGAGATAAGAAAATAAGAGGCCTAATTGTCCGAGGTTGTTCTTATTAAGGATTAAAATGTCGGAAATTAAACGAAATGGATTTCAGATCATCTTGATTTAACAAATTAAGCCAGTTATATTTCTGGAATTATACTATAGTATATTTCTTTTCATTTATAAATTTTATTATTATTTATAAAGCGGTTTCAACGGAAGCTACACCCTCCATATTAACAGAAAGAAGAATATAAAGTACTGCAATTTAAAATAACATTTTATTTTTATATATTTATTAAAATACAAATTATTAATTTTTTTCAATCGAGTTATTTTTCTTAATGTAAAAAAACTAAATTTTTATTAATATTGTATAAAATCTTTCCATTTTTATTAGACAATGATGGATTTTTTTTTTACTGTAAAACTGTTGAAACAACCTCTGCTATTCACTGTTCTTATAAGAAGATTAATTTACGAAAAAATGTGATAGTTTTTTTTTTTTATTAATTCGAGAGATATAGGCCTGATCACATTTAATAAAATACGATAATGAAAGACTAGATATCATAGTTTATGATAACTATTGCAGTTCATCCGATAAATAACGATAGCTTAAAACTTGTTTTAAATAAATGAATTATAGTTATTTGTGCTTTGTTTCATATTAAATATTTTATAAAATATTTAAACAACTTTTGAGTATTTTCATTATTTTTTATGTATTACTTTTATTTAAATAAATATAATAAACCAATTTATATTATCTTATAATAAAAATATTGAGTATCAGTTCCGTTTTGATGAAACTCATAAGCATGAGCAGCGAAAATTTTTAGTTTAAAAGTTTTTATTGCTATGTTTGGATTATTTTATTATTATTATTATATCAAATAAGCATGACCTAAAACTATTTTCAATATTCTTCAAGAAAATTAAAAGATAATTTTCGAATTTTGCTTCTTAATAAGAAGCAAACTTATCTTCTCTCTTCTTAATCTATTAGCCTTTAATATTTAGATAACATATTTTGCTTATTTGCATTGCTTACATGTGTTTCTTGTCAAATAAATTTTCATTTTTAATATACAATATTAATCTGAATATTATAATTATTTTCCCGTAAAGGTTATTAGGTTAAATAGTTCACATTTTAATAAACATCATGCATGAAATTTAATAAATAAAATATTTTTCCACATACGAATTTTAAGAAGGAAGCTTTGATAAAAAGCTTCCTGATGTGTGGATAATTTTCTCTGTTTGACCTAATTACAAATTTAATCTAGATTTCATGCTTTTAAAAATCGCAGAATGATATCTTTCAGATTATAATTAATTAGCATTAAAATAAATTTTAATTAAACAAACTAAATAATTGGAACAATATAGACACTTCACTCTCCGAATGACTAAAAATAAATGAAATAAAAGAGTCAAAATTTGCATTTTGGCAATTCGACTGAACTGAAAATGTTTTTTCACTCACTATCTGCCATCTAACATATACTTTAAATATCTGGACGATCGTAATCAAATGTTTTATAAGAATATCAGAAACATAATTTGTTTAAAAGATAATTTTCGAATTTTGCTTCTTAATAAGAAGCAAACTTATCTTCTCTCTTCTTAATCTATTAGCCTTTAATATTTAGATAACATATTTTGCTTATTTGCATTGCTTACATGTGTTTCTTGTCAAATAAATTTTCATTTTTAATATACAATATTAATCTGAATATTATAATTATTTTCCCGTAAAGGTTATTAGGTTAAATAGTTCACATTTTAATAAACATCATGCATGAAATTTAATAAATAAAATATTTTTCCACATACGAATTTTAAGAAGGAAGCTTTGATAAAAAGCTTCCTGATGTGTGGATAATTTTCTCTGTTTGACCTAATTACAAATTTAATCTAGATTTCATGCTTTTAAAAATCGCAGAATGATATCTTTCAGATTATAATTAATTAGCATTAAAATAAATTTTAATTAAACAAACTAAATAATTGGAACAATATAGACACTTCACTCTCCGAATGACTAAAAATAAATGAAATAAAAGAGTCAAAATTTGCATTTTGGCAATTCGACTGAACTGAAAATGTTTTTTCACTCACTATCTGCCATCTAACACATACTTTAAATATCTGGACGATCGTAATCAAATGTTTTATAAGAATATCAGAAACATAATTTGTTTATTCAAAAATTTTAATGTATTTATATGACGTAACATCTCTCTTTAGATAGAGGTCAGTAAACAACGGTAGGCTAGTTTACTTTTTAAACTTTCGTATCGGTTTAAAGTGTTACGTCCTTGATAAGAATTGCATTTAATAAAGTGATATACAGTATTATCGAGAATTTAACTGGATGAACGTTAGAAATAATACATTACAATGGTGAATAAATTGGAAGCATACCAAATCACGATTTTTGCCACCATGTTTATTGGTTATGGGTGCTATGCATATAATAGAAAATCGGTATCGTATGCTTTACCAAAATTAATGGAAACAGGCCTTCAAAAAAGTGAAGCCGGTGAGTTAATCTTTTTAAAAATTAAATTAAACGATTAAGCAATTTCTTCGTCGCTTAATGAATCGGAAGATATTAAAGTTGAGCGAAATAATTTAAAATTTATATTATTGAATTTACATATACGATTTTTATAGAAATTAAATTTTTAACTTATTTAATATATATTTTTTAAATATGTAATAACTAGTGATATATATGTATACAACTGCACAGCTGTGATTTCAAAACAGCGAACTCTCTAACCTTGGACCTGTGTGATAATCACGTGTTAACTGTTTTTTTTTATTTAATAATTTAATCCTTCGCTAGAGGCGCGTCAATCTGTGCAGTAACGACACACGATATAAAATGATAAAATAATTCTTTAATAAATCAATAATTTTTCCTGTTTACAAATATTTAAATTTTTATTATTTTTCAGGACTAATAATTAGTAGCCAAAATATGGCTTATGCTATTAGCAAATTTTTAGGTGGTATTCTTTCCGACAGAATGAGTTCCCGTGTTTTATTTTCGATGGGTCTACTTTTCAGTGGTTTAGCCACCTTAATATTCTCCGCTTCTTATTCTGTCGGTGCTTTCACTTCGTTATGGTTCCTCAATGGTTTTGCTCAAGGATGTGGTTGGCCAGCCTGTGCAAAGGTATTGAGGCAGGTAATTATAATCATCCATTATGATATAAGAAATCTAATTATATTATATTACTGAATTGCCTTTATTTTATATTTCAGTGGTTTTCTCCTGTGCAGTTTGGTACTTGGTGGAGTGTAATGTCTGCAAGTGCTAATATATCTGGTGGAATTTCACCTTTCATTTCAGCTTTTCTTATTTTAAACTATGGATGGAGATTCAGTTTGTGTGTTGCGGGTAAGTTAGTTCAAATATTCTATAAATTTTAATTGGTGATTTATTCATATGAAATCATCTATTAATTGGTTATTCAAAGAATAATGTTATGCATAACGTTATTCATTGAATAGTCATACAAAATTGTTAACAGATGAAACTTTTCTTTAATCATTTTCTGTATTTACATAGTATTAAAGATCAGCAAAAAGAGAATAGGAAAATGGAATTCAGATCCAATATGGATCCAGGATCGAATGATATTTCAATTACAATCCAGATGATATATCGTAGAGTTTATACTGAAAATTTTCAACTCCTGATCTCGTATAAAAAGTTAACATGAAAACATAGTATGCTTTGTGATTACACATTCGAAATAGGGAAGCTAAGGCTGACAGAATAGAATTAGTCGCGTTTAGTGAAAATAGGTCAAATAGTAACCGATTAGTCAACAGACAATCCATTTAAACATACAACATACAATGTTCTTCTGTCACATCTGATCTCATCATGTCTTGTCCGGTTTTGACTAATTAGTCTGAGGCCAGCCTAAGTGCAAAATAGATCAATTAAACTAACAAACAGTTCTGGAAAGAATTTACTAAAAAGTTATTTTAAACAAGTTTTGTTATTTTTCAATGATTAAAGATGCGCGACTAAAAGATAACAAGCTGAATTAAATATCGAAGTTGGATAATTTGATATCCAATTTGTTAATCCATTGTTAAATGGATTATTAGGAAAAAAAATCCATTTAACAATCCTCCATTAGGAAAAAAATAAAAATTTGAACATCAGCTATTTTTGAATGGATAAATCTATAGCAATAATTAAGTTTTAATATTCACCATTTTTAAATGATGGTCAAGCCATATAAGCTATCTTGAAATGCATTTTGCAAAATTTTATATTTAACTGATTTTTATATTAGAATGTTTCGATAAGTCTAAATGGCCTCATTTTTAAATGGTTATAGATGTAATGTTAAAATATAAGAAATATAAGTCTCTTCTAAGGACGAAATATGGCTAAAGAAAGAATAATTTCATGAAAATATATACTAATTAGTTCAAATTACTAATAGAGGACCCACAAAACAACATGGTGATCCTTATAAGCTTCACTTTTTTTCCGAAAAAAAGCTAAAATGTTCATAGCGGTCAAGTCAGTTCTATTCAATTTTAAGATCTAAATAACCAAGATTAAATAAATTGTTTTTGTTAATGTATTAAACAGGATTTAACTTAAATCAACCGTATCTAACATAATATAAACAAAATCAATGAATAAGTATTGTCTTAACATGGTGGGAAAAAATCGAAAACTAAAATTAATAGCAAGTCTTATATTCTCACGAAGTAAGGATTCTTTCTTGATTTCTATGAGAACATTAGGTTATCGAAAAAAATTTAATTACAAAGTCTAAATCACCACATTCCAATTTTGGAATGAGGTAATTCGAACTTTGGAGTTAAATTTAGTTCGATGTTAAGAATGCCTCATTAGGAATTAAAAGAAAAATGTATTCGCCAATTTTATGGTCCATTTCATTAGAAAATATATATTAAATAGACAATAACTAATTATTAATAACATTACTGTAATTGTCACTTCAGAAAAATTTAGTTTGAAAATAGGAACAAATACAATAAGAAACAAATTCTGTAAAGATTGTAAACATTATAATTAAGCATTATTATAAATATTTTTACTGGTTTATAAAATTATTACAGCAAAAATAGCAATATTAATAAATGCATGGTTAACAGTATTTTTTTAAATTACTGTTTATTATATAAGAAAATTGCAAACATGCATTATTTAAAAAATAATTACACAAATGGAGTCAAAATTAATTTTATTTATATAATTAGATAAGAAAAAACATTATCAGCATATACTTTTTTTAATATAACAAACTTGATAGGTGGTTACTATATTTAATATGTATATAATATTAAATAATTATCTGTCTTCTTCTTCCGTACTACTGTATTTGTTCAAAGTACCTGTATTGAATACAGTGATAATGATTCTGAATAATTTCTAGAAGTAACCAACTCTCAGGCAATTACTTATGTAAATTAGAGATTACCTATATATAATGAGACATTTCAAATTTATGATTATTAAAAATAATCATAATAAATGCTGATTACATATATTTTCTCAGATAATTTTTTAAATTTAGGAACCGCATTGAGAATTTTAAGTGCGGCTCCCAAATTAATTTCGTGAACAAAAAATATCAAATTGAAAGTTTAAATTATATTTAAAAAATTAATATTTATAGAGGATTCAAATAAGAACCATTTACTTTTACAAAATGTTGTTATTATTAGGTTATATATAATTAAACTTGTTCTTAAATGTGTGGTATTCGCCTGCTTTAAGTGAGAGTCGTATATTGTATTGCATTTAAAATAAGTATTTGACTATGGGATCATTAATTACCTTTTCTGACAATATTCCGATTGTAAATAATGTGTAACGATTCTATTTTAGTATATAGTTTGTTAACCATTTCAATGATTATTTATTTCCTTAAAAAATGCGAATAAATTATTTAGTCTAATTAAAATAAATTCCAGTTTATAAAAATATTAATCTGGTAATAATCATATGACTTGCGATCCTATAAAAAGTTGTCTCGTGTAGAAAACACTGCTCACTTGTAATTTTATAGTTAAAAATTGTTGTTTTATTTTTTAATTTTTGAACATTTTAAAAATTAAAGATATAGTAATTAATAATTTTATACAACTGATTTATAAAGATTATTTTAGTATTGCATTCTTCCATTGTTTTTATATACAAATTTTAAGTGTTTGCGTTTTAACGTTTAACAATTTCCTCTATTATTTATTAATCTATCTGGAAATTCTTTCGTACGTTATTTTTAAATATTATTATGAGTTTTGTTTAGCATTTTAACCTTAATTACTGTATTTCTTTGCTAATTCGCAACGTAAAAGTTTAATCATTTACTAAATGTTAAAATGCTGTTAAAATTATGTGTTTATGATGCGCTGTTACATATGTTTTCTTTATATAGCACAGAATATTGTAATTTCTTATTTTTTTGTATTTAGCATATACAACGTGTGTGTTATCAGCCAGAAAATATGATAATTTGAATTTAATAAGTGAATATTTTAAGCTATCTCAATTTCAGATATATATTACATTCGGAAGCACGTATTTAATTGACTTTTTTAACAATAAAACTGAAAATATTAATTAAATGTTTTCAGTTTGATCGTTAAAAAAATCATATGCAAATTAATGAGGAATAAAAAAATGATATCAAACCAGCAGGAATTTTTGATAACCCAGATACGATGGAAGTGCCGGTTTAAAATAAACAATGAAAAGTATTCAAAACAAGATTACAACATTAGCATTAAACAGGAAAAATTAGATTACTCCAGATATTATTCAGGTATCTTAGTAACAAACTTGAATACTAATATCATAATATAGAGAGTAAGTGGATAACTAGTTTTACTATTTGAGGACGATTATATTTGATTACGATACACTTTCATGTATATAATCGTTCGGCATATAATAATATCTTGTATGTTATTTAAAATAACTTGCAATAGAAAAACAATTTGTGATATATTATGACTAATTTTTTTAAAATTTTATTTAATTTTAATAGCGAAAAGTAAAAAATCTTGATTATTTATAATACAAATTTTAAAATATTTTATAATTTCAAAGTAAATAAATGATTACATATTTTTTGTCCTTTTTTTATTTAAAATATTCCAAAAAAAAATATTTCAAAGGAGGACTTCTGGAAATAAAATTTTTAAATTGAATTAAAGATGGAAACTATTATATGCAAAAATATAGAATAGCTCAAGAGTAAATTAATGATATTACAGTTTCTTCCAGTTTCAGTATTCTTAAAATTTTTCTTTTTAAGTTTGAAAAAAGTATAATAATCATTTTAAGTTTTTCAAATTTTATAAAATAAATACTTACTAAATTAAAAAATACCGTAGATGATGATATATCGCAGTGCTTCTCAAACTTTTTTCATTCATGACCCCATTTTTCATTAAGAGATTTTTCGCGACTCCAAATATTAAATATGAAATAAAACATACAAGTACATAAATCATTTACACACATATTAAGATGAACACAATCAGGCAACTACATTGAAAATACATATGTTGTCAATTAAAATGAACACAATCAACCAACTACACTGAAAATTCATACGTTAAATATTGGGCGTTTGTGAAATTCAGCCAACTACACTGAAAATACATATGTTGTCGTACGTTAAATATTGGCCAACCAACCACACCGAAAATTCATATGTTGTCATACGTTAAATATTGGAGACAACTACACTGAAAATTCATAAGCTATCATACGTTAAATATTGGGCATTTGTGAAATTACATATAAACTGAAACTACACTGAAAATACATATGTTGTCATACGTTAAATATTGGGCGTTAGTCACACCGAAAATTCATATGTTGTCATACGTTTAATATTGGGCGTTTGTGAATGAAAATACATATGTTGTCATACGTTAAATATTGAACATTTGTGAATCATTTACACACTTATTAAGATGAACACAATCAACCAACCACACCGATATATGTTGTCATAAGTTAAATATTGGGCATTTGTGAAATTACATATAAACTAATGTTGTCATACGTTAAATATTGGGCGTTCGTGAAATCTCATATAAACTGAAATTCAAGTGTTTGAATTTAATTTTAGCGATCCCATTTGGGGTCGCGACCCATAGTTTGAGAAGCACTGATATATCGTAATCGGAACTCTAACATAGTTTTTGTCTCCTTTCTTATTCTCTATATTATGGAAATTAATACTGATTAGATTTTATAAATTTATTTATTAAATATTTAAGATATAAAATTACCTCTAAATTATCAAAATAATGATAAATTTGATGTAACAATTCATCAACTGAATACTATATCAGTTAATATAATCATATAAATATGTATACAGAACAGATATGTACTTATTGAAGTACAGTAAGACCCCGCTTAACGCAGCTCCGTTTAATGCTGTTTCAATATAACGCGGTTTTTTTTTATTGTTTCATTTTTCAAACCGTTATACTTACATAAATGCGAAATCACACTAATTTTGTTGCTTTAATACGGCTATGCCGTCTCGCCATGCGTTTTGATATTAGTTCAGTGCAGTATATACTAAAGTCTACTGCGGTCACAGTTCACATTTATGATCGTTCATCAACGTTATTTTACAGTTATACTTCCGATCGGCCCACAAAATTTTTATCATGCCCATTCAGTTCTTCAGATATACTTGGTAATCAAACTTTTCCCCCCTACTTCCTATCTCATCGTGTTTCTGAGAAAAAAGGATGGTACGGGTGTTGGAAAACACCCTGTATATACTTAACTATATATTCTGTAAATAGGAGCTGGCACGAGAAAAACGTCACAATATATTTCACCATATTTTGGCACGTAAATCAGATCTTATCTGCCATCCTGCTCTAGAGCTACCACGACAAAATTTTCGCAGTTGTGACCGCCGAAGAAGCTCTCACGCAGCGGAATTTCTAATATAAAAACCATAACATAGGAAAATATCACATATAGTACATTCAGTAGCGCCTAGAGAAATCCCGGGCCCCGGTACAAACCAGGTTTTGGGCCCAATATATATAATAAATTCTTATTGTTAGGAAGCGGCCGGGCCCTTCAATCTTCTACGGGCCCGGGGAATTTGTCTCCTCTTCCCCGCCCTCTCGGCGCCACCGAGTACATTAAACATAAAATATATTCTAATCTAATTTATACTATAACTTTAGTTTTGTTTGCAGGTATTGAGAAATGAAATAATTCAACAATAGAGATCCACAAGATTTTTCCATAAAGGTCACGGAAAGATCAAGTTTGAGAAACACTGAACACTCATTTAGAAACAATTACAGTAAGACCCCGCTTAACGCTGCTTCGTTTAACCCTGTTTCAATATAATGCGGTTTTTACGATTTTTTTTTATTGATTCACTTTGGTGCGGCTTTTCAAACCGTTATAATCATAAATCCGAAATCATACTAATTTGTTGCTTCGATATTCCTATGCCGTCTCGCAATGCGTTTGATATCAGTTCACTGCAGTACATACGAAAGTCTGCTGCGGTCAGAGTTCATATTTATGATCTTCATCAACTTATTTTACAGTAATAAAAATAACAATTATCCCATTTTAGTTTTAAGCTGAATGTTCATCAACGTTACTCCCACATCTTATTTACTCCAATGTATTCTTTTTTTTTATTGGTCTTAATAATCGCTGATGCTGGACGCCATGAACTCGCCTGGTGCTGGTTGCTTCCCACCCTATTTTCCCCTAGTGCCTTGCTCACTCCTTCAGCAAGATCCTTTTCGCTATAACTTGACTCTTCTCACTTCCTTTTCAACTATGGCTATACCTTTGAGTTAAGCCCCTGTCCTTTGAAAAAAAACACGTAACTTTGCACTTAAAGTTTAGCCACTATTACGGAAATTAAGGATCAGTTTATACAAAATGATCCAAATTTTGATAGAAGTTCAAAGGAAAGACGAAGTGTCATGATTGAGATGTCTTACTATCGACAGTTGCTTGCTGTACGAAAGAGGAAAAAGCAAACGATTTTTTGTTAGATGATTCTTAAAGAAAAAACAAAAAATATCAAATGAGGAAGAACCTTTCTCATCACAAACAAATTATTTACTTGAATATTTTTGATTTTCACAAATGAGTTTGAATACAAATCGATATTAACAATAAAAATGGCTATGGTTAATGTAATACAATAGTAAATAATACATGTTACAAAATAAAAAAAGGTACGTATATTTTTTTATTCACTGTCCGTTTCACCTATTCCTATTATTTACGTGTTAAGACGACCTCGTTTAACGTTGTTTCGTTAAGCGCTTGGCTTTATTGGAACGTATCCCTCCCCGTTAAACGCGGTCTTACTGTACTTTTAAATGTGCTAACGCTTTCGTACCTGTTATCTTTTAATAAAATAATAATCATAATAAAATCTATATTATTATTTCTGCAAATAATATTGAAATTTATCCAGTTTTTCTTATTATAATTTGTTTATATAAAGTTATTCAAACTTTTACACAGATTAGTTTTAAAAATATGCCGATTTTGTCAACCATAACGACGAAAATTTTACTTTTTTAATAAAAGACTGATAAATTTAGTTTTAAAATCTTAAAATAAATTTAATTTCGTAAATTAATTGACATATGGAGGGAGGAAAATTGAAAAATCGCTTGAGAAAAAAAAACGTTCATTTTCCTAACAAATAAACAATTTTTAAAATGTCTTATTTGGATATGTACAAATAAGTATAATTACTTATTTGTATGCATTTATATATGTATTACTTAAGCAATATAAAAATTTTCTGCTATACAGTATACAGTATAAAGGCGTGACACACTGAACGCGACGCGAAGCGAAGATGACAGAAAAATTTGCATCCTTCGCTTCTCGTTGCACTGCACCTCAGCCTGTCTATATCATAGATTAAAGAAAACAAGATGTGACACTAGCAATGAATGAAAGTGCTGCCCCTATTAGCAGGGAGATTAACTAATTATTTCTGTTGAGATATCGGAATGTTTAGCACTTGTGTTTTAGCTGTCGCCATTACTATTTTATTTTATCGATTTTAAAGTTAAGTTTAAGTTCACTGTATAATAATATGAGTAATTGCAAATTGTCGTTTTTTAACTTCCAATTAATTAAGGAACCTGAGAGGTAAGTTATTTTGAATATCGCAATGATAGTGACTCTAAACAATTACCAGAAATATTCTTATTATTTATTTTTCATTGAGAGTAGACTGGAAAAATGGCTGAGAAAGGTAAAATCAAAAAACTCAAGTAGAAAAACGAAATATTTATGCAGTGATCATTTTTAAGAAAGAAACTTTACGAATACGCTGAGAACCCGATTATTGCCAGAAGCGGGACCAACTTTAATAAGGAGTTAATGAGAAATAATTTATTGAAATAACTTTTAAACAATAAGTTATGCATTTATATTACATATTTATATTAGCATATCTATGTAACATTTCTGTTTTATTAGTTTAATACGTTTAAATAAAAGGAGTTTAATCCATAATAGGAGAAATATTTTAAATTTTATTTAACTGAAACAACGGTCAAGAATTTAAATGGGTACGACTGGAGAAAAAATCCCAGCGGAATTTACAGGAATTTCGACCCCCACTTTATCTTAAAAAATGATCTAAATTTTGATAATGTTCAAAGGCAAAACGAAGTGTCATGGATGCGATGTCTTGCTATCGACAGTTGCTCGCTGAACGAAAGAAGAAAAGGCAAACGATTTTTCGTTAGATGATTCTTTAACGAAAAAAAAGTATCAAATGAGGAAGATCCTTCCTCATCACAAACAAATTATTTACTTGAATATTTTTGATTTTCATGAATGATTTATGAATACAAACCGATATTAGCAACTAAAAATATCTATAATTAGTGTAATACAATAGTAATAAAACATGTGACAAAATAAAAAAAAAATGTACGTATATTTTTTTATTCATTGTCCCGTTTCACTTATTCCCATTACTTACGTGTTAAGATGACCTCGTTTAACGCTGTTTCGTTTAGCGCTTGGTTTTTTGGAACGTATCCCCCGCGTTAAACGGGGTCTTACTGTATATTGTATAAATATAGCATTAGAGAATATGTATATGCCTAGAAAGATAATTATTAACCTACACTTTTTTAAATAATTTAACTTTTATCAAGTTCTGGCTTTTAAAATAGCAAGAAGTTGATAAAAAAAAGATGGCGTGAAAAATATTGAAAAAAAATAACTGAAACTAATAAATGAATCGAGTCTCGAAGATAACAATCTCTCTGTAAGCTAAAAACATAATAGACAAACATATGCAAAAAAAAAAAAAAAACATTCCTATTAAAAAATCGTAGATAAATGACTATTAATTTGATGTTTTGATATCAAGTAAAAATAATTTTCATTGTAATAACAATATCTCATTCTCGAGATTCATTAGATGATAATCATAAATCATTATCGATAACAATGATTTATTCTAATATAAACTGAACTGATAATTTTTATTTTAAATAATTTATCTTCATATCGTGTGAATGATAAATTCTGTTGTTTTGATTGAATTCAAATATAAAATATCCTTAATTAATATGAATAATTTATTTTTTTTCAAATATTTAATAATAAATATGATATGTATAAGACGATTCGGCAGAAATTTATTAGATTATAAATACATAAAATTAACAATTAATATGACGGTGTTCGAAGTACCAGTAAAGAGTACTTCCTGGACTGATTTGATCAGTTCACCGGAAGTTCCACCATATTTAGATCTCTTCGAAGTATTTCGACCTCTTCATGTGATTCACGGAGATGAAGACAACATTCGTGTGGTATTGCTATGTGAATACTGATCTGAAAATGGAGACAGTAACAATTGAGCAATTCGCAATTACATTGTTTCATATTATGAAAATATTTAAATTTAAATGAATTAGTATATTGTATTTATTATTTTTTACATTTGTTATAATAATAAAATTTTATTTGATATATAATACTTTAATTAAATATAATATTGATTTATATTAATTTGCATAAAATCAAAAATAATTAAAGAATACATCGTTGATATAATTAGGCATCATTGAAAAAATATATATGTAATATTTATTACATAAAATCAAAAATAATTAAAGAATAGAAAGTTGAAAGAATACATCGTTGATATAATTAGGCATCATTGAAAAAATATATATGTAATATTTATTGTATTTAAATAGTTTCAGCAATAATTTATAATGTTGACTGAAAATGATAAAGTTGTTAGTTCATTCTGATATTTTTCAATACCATCACTATAGTTTTAATTATCATTCTTTGATTACTTATATATTTATAATCCTACTTAATAATCTTCCTAACGAATTAAATTATATTCAAATTTGATACTAGGGAACATAGACTTGACTAGAGTACTTCAATGGTGTTCGAATATCAAGCTCTCTTAAGGCTACTCTGACTGAGAACACTTAAGATTAGTATTCTTTATCGAAACTGTCTTGGAAATAGTAGTCTTCGAGCAGAGCCTATATATATATATGAATACCTTGTATAGCGTGGTTAATTGGTTCCAAGAAGTGTCCGCACAATGCAAAACCGCGTTGTTCGAGGTCTATTTATAATGGATTTCAATTTAATTTGTTTATTACAAAGATTTGAGATAAAAAATGTTTAAATATGAAGAAAAATATTTATTTTTATTAACTAAATAACAAATAAAATCATTTTAAACTGATATAAAAGTTGTAGAAAACATTAGGACTTATCATTGAATTCTCACGTGCTATTTTAGCAAACGAAGCGCCATTCCCGCGTGACATTTTTTAATTTCAAGTTTCTTCTCTAATGCTCAACCATTTGCGATTTTTATTGAATACTAATATTAACGTAAGTAATAAAATGCCACTGGGAAAGAACATGTCTACGTGAAAGCCAATAAAAACTACTGCATAAACGTGGCTCTCACTGTCATCTGGAACGCTTGGGGGTCACCGATCAGTGTTGCCAATGTTGATATGTGTAATAATCGTAATAATCAAGGATGTATTGGTAATAATCAACCTCTTTGCTAATAATAAAAACCGCGTTAGACCAAAACCCGCGTTGTTCAAAACCGCGCTATGAAAGCCATTCCTGTATATTCAAAAAATTACTCCATAGTGTTACATGGATTCTTATGAACATTGTTAATGAATGAAACTAGAAGCCTTTATTGAAATAATGATTTTATTAGTTCAAACCTATTAGCATGTAGAAAGAATTAATTATATTTATCGCTAGATGAAAACACATAATTAAATATTTAATTAATTACTGTATAATTATCATGTGTAATACAATTTGTTTAATTTCTTTTTAGTAATATGGTGTACTTGTATTTGAAAAATAATTTTTTTATCTTTGACGGCACTTTTTTCATTACTTTAAAAAGTAATTCGCGTAATTTATATTCGAAATATGACTCCTTATTTATTGATAACATTATTCATAACTATTATCTGAATTTTTATTTATATATAAAATATATTCTGTGTAAATATAAGTGAAATCATGGCATAATGAACTTATAATTTTTGCAGTTTTTTTTATTATATACAAGTATGAATCAGAAAACAAGTTGTAGACTAAAATATTTAGTGATGTATCCTGAAGTTTATAAGATAATGAAAACCTCCTGTTTTGGACAATATGTATACGTATATATATAAATATATATAAATACATATATAGTCCAAAACAGGAGGTTCGTTTATTATAAATGTTTTAAAATTATTTCATAATCTATAAGGTAACTGTAGGGCAAACGGACACGCTAGTGATATATTTTAGAATATTTCGAATATACTTTGTTAAAATAGATTCTAATGTTTATTATTATATTCGGTAAGGTGTAAGCTATCGATGCACCTAACATTTACTTTTTCAATAGGGCTAAAATTGTGTAATAATTAATTTTAACAAAGAATGCATGCTGTCCGTTTGCCTTTACAGTATAGGGCAAACGGACATCTGTTTTCTTAATCATTAGTATCATTGAGATAATAGTGGCAAACAAAATATGAATCATTTACATTTTCTATACATGATGTCTTTTCAAGTAATAGAGGCCTTGCATACAATTTACATTGTCTTTATATAATACTGTATTCCTGGCAAATATTTACTTTATTGAGTAAGGAAGTTACAATAGAAATTTATGCTACTTAGATTTTTTCCCACTGATGGCATAAAATTTGTTAACTTCAACTTCCTCTGTCTTAAAAGTGTTGTGTTGACCGAATTTGGGAATCTCTATATTGGACAACACTTGCCTTCTTAATGTGTTATTTAGAAAAATATATGTTTTAGCTGCAGTTATTAATAGCATTCCGTCAATTTTAAATGCTTTCACAATGAATATCACGTTTTATTCCAACTAATTATCATTAAATTCGAATTTCTTTCACCATTACGAATCATATCTGGAAAAGTATAATTAATATAGATAATACGAGTAAATAAAACGTGATACAGGTAATAGAATGCAATTTATTAATATAAATATAAGTCTCCTATAAGTAACATTTGATAAAATACATATTTTAAGCTTTAAATGGCAAAAAACACGTATTCTTTTGCCTCCACAGAAATGTGTCCGTTTGCCCCACCATCAGTTTAGCGTTTTAAATTTACAAAACTTAACTTAATAAATGGCAGCAGCATATTAGTGACTACGGCTAACGATTGGAAAGATCTTTTAAGTTACCAAGCCAGCAAGCATAATATTTTTAAAACTACGATTAAATATAAAACGCTTATTTACTAAAGCATAAATTTTAGTTCGTCGCCAGCCTAAATGAAAATCTCTTCTTGCTTGATAAAATTTTTAAGCTGAATTACAAGTTCCTTTAACATTTCAATGGATTCGTTTGGCGAAAAATAAGCACATATTTATACAATATATAACATACTTCTAATATGTAATTGTCAGTTTTATTATCTAAAATATTGTTAATTTTCTTAAATGATGTCCGTTTGCCCCACATTTACCTTATATTGTTTAATTATTCATCTACAAAATCAATTATAATGCGTGAATCTTTTCTAACCTTTCTTTATTTTTAAAAACATTCTACTTAGATAAGGATAACTTTAATTTCTTTTTGTCATCTACAGTTGTTAAATCGCTGTTTTATTCTTGTAGATACTGTATATCTAAAAATTTTTATAGTTGTATCATTTCTTATTAAAAGCTGAGATTTAAGTTAGAAGTTGATAAAATAGAAAGAAGTAGAAAGTACTTTAATATAAGAAGTGATTATTCATGTATATGTAAAACAAAAACATTTTAAGCATACGGTAGAGTAACTCTGATCTAATTTTAGTCTAACTAATTTAGTTCTTTGTCAATGTTTTGAATTTCTGATCGAATTTAAATCTTTTTTTTTTTTTTTTTCAGATGGTAAGGTAAGTTTTGAATTATTGTTTATTTTTTTTTTTTTTTTTACCAGATGGTAAGGTAAGTTTTGAATTATTGTTTATAATATACCCTATTAAAAATTATTTATTCATTGTGATTTAAAGATATTTGTGCATATGTCATTCACTGGTAGATAATGCCATTGTTTTCTATTAAATAAGTTAGTCAAGATCGATGAATTGATCACACGATTCTTTCCATTATTTGAGTTTTTGGTTTTCGTTAGAATATATACACAATATTGGAATCCTCTAGATGAGTAGGGAATCAATCATATCGAAAATGATCGAATATCGATCATATTAGGCAGGACGTTTGTTTGCCAGAACGATAAAACTGACTTATCTGAAACTGTTTACTTTAATAATAGCTGTTTTCTTTTACGTCATACTCATCTTGATCTTGGAGTATACCTTGACTCTAGACTCACTTTCTCTACTCATGTTGACCATATTTGTTCTAATATATTTAAAAAAACTGGTTTTATGTGGCGTTACTTTAGACAGGTCAAAGATTCTAAGTTATTCAAAATCTGGATTCATTCTATTGTTCTCTCTCATCTGCACTACTGTCTTCCTGTATACAGTTCTACCTCTTCTTCACAACTTAACAAAATTGATAATGCCATTAGTTATACAGTGAAAACAATTAATAATATATTTTTTGCTCAATATACTAATAAACAGGATCTTTATGATTTTGTTAAATATTAGGCATGTGCATGATATACTCATTTCATCAGATATTAAAAATATTTCTAATTATATCTGTGGAAAGCTCCTATCTTTCAAGATTCAGTATAATGTGCCTCAATTTTTTGCTAGAAAATATGAAGTATACCTAATTTTCGTACTGTTAAATATAAGAATTCATTCTTTTTAAGAGCTGCAACTAACTATAATATGTGTCATTCTTAACTCTGTATTTTTCTTGTTTTCTGTTGGGTTATTTGTTATACAGGGGGCTCTTATTGTACTCTATTGTACGTTGAGAGAAATAAATGAGTATGAGTATATCATGCAAATATTATCAAATTTAAATAAAACTCACGTATATTATTGGAATCTGCTAGAGGATCATGTGTAGTAAAAATATCAAAATCGATTTGTTATTACTGTATAATAAGCGAATCGATTTTGATCATTTTTAGCACACATGATCCTCTAGTGGATCCCAATAATATATTCCAATTTCATTTAAATTGGATAATATTTACATAGTACAGTATATATTGTTTTAACAAACAAACATCTTACCTGATATGATCGAATATCGATCATTTTCGATACGATTGATTCCCTAGAAAGTTTCAATATTGTAGGTATATATTTCATATAGAATGGATAATATTTATCCCCAAAATCAATAAAATATTTTAACTGATATTAATCTGATAATATTGAACTGATATCGAGCATTTTCAATAGGTTCGATCCTCTAATATGACTTAATAACATATATAAATTTTATCCAAATCATATAATAAATGCACTATCGTGCTGACAACCGAACAGACAACGGACAAACCTATACATCTTTTATTCCATTTAGGAATGGAAAGGATCAAAAATAAAATTAAGTAATAAAAAAATGTTATACATATAGTTTATAAACGAAAAATAGGAATTAGTTCGCATTTTTTTAACATGGAAATAATTTATGAGAGAAAATTTAATTCTGAATGTTATCGTTGGAAAATAAAGGTTGTTATAACGTGAAAAAAATGGATGAACTGACTATTTTTTAATATGAATGCTTCCATATCATTTATATCTTTTTTTTGACAAAATAAAAAATATTCCATTTTCCAATATAATATTGATACTGAAGAAAATAAATTGAAAAATTGATTTTATTTTTAGGAGTAGTATCGATAATATTAGGTATCATATCTATGTTTTGCATCACCAATTCGCCAACAGATGTTGGATTAGAGAGTTTCGCTGAAAGTAAAAAAAAGAAAGATGCTGGTAAGGAAATAAAAACTAAATGAATATTTTGTGACTTTTTTTAAAACTATATCACTCATATTTTTGTGAATAAGAATAAGGAAAAAATCTACTTCAGTATATTTTATTGACAGATAGTTCAGGAGATGATGAAGCCAAAGTAGCTGATATACTTCGGAGTCCTTTCTTGTGGCTTGTTTCTTTCTGTTATATGATTGTATTTTGTGCCAAAACTAGTACTGTTGATTGGAGCCAACTTTATTTAATGGACGATTGTGGACAAACACAGTTTGTTGGTAAAAGTTTGAATCTTAAATTTTTCTTTTTAAATGTGAAATTTGATATAATTTCGAAATTAATTTCGTTTATACTGTTGTTAATAAATTTAATTAAGCAAATAGTAATATTTTAATCCGGAATAATAAAATTGTAAATTTATTTGAAAGAGTTATCATGAGCATAATAATAATAAATCGTGTAGAGTTAAAGATTCTATTTTGATGGATGTATATTTCTATATTTTTAAATCCGTTCAAAAATATCAATACAAATTATTAATGTATCTTAAAATTATTTATTCTTCAAAAAAATATATATTTTTTAAATTCATATTATAAAGATATAAGTGATAATGTTTATATATTTTGCAGGAAGTGCTTTCGTTAGTAGCGTTGAAACAGGAGGATTTTTCGGTGGTATTTTGGCTGGTTATCTAACGGACTGGGTCCTAAAAAAACAATTAAAGGTATTTTACTATTTTCATAAATTTTTTTAACGTTATGCAGCTTAACCTAACGTAACTCTGTATTCGATATAATGATGTGATAATTCAAAAATTTTTTATTCAACTATTAATAATTTTCTATATAAATGTAAAAATTTTGTTGTTCTTTCGATTCATTTTTGGCGTAATGTTTTGAATAGAAAGTCAGAAATGGTTCCTTTTTAATATTTGAAAATTTTAATCTGATTAATATATGCAAACATGCATTAAAAACTACAAAAATTTGATTTTTCGAAAAATCTGAAATGCTAGAATTTTGAAAATTTTTGCCGAATTTATTATTATAATTTGTGAAATACTGAATTAAAATGAGATTTATAATGGCTATAATAATAAATTAATTACATTTTTATTTATTTATA
>AYEL01046119.1:0-15615 GCA_000484575.1 Olivierus martensii
ATAACTATGTTTTTTTTTTTTTTTTTTTTTTTTGAGAATGTTTTCAGTAGTATCCTTTTATATTAATTTCTGATTTATCCAACCAGCATTTTATTCGAAATTTTAGTTGTATAGATACAAGATAACTGAGCAGTAACATCATAAAAAGTTATGTTAACACTAAAAAAAATTTTTTAATTTTGCGATGTCGATCATGCAACCATTGTTTATCAATCAATTTAAATCAATGAGGTGAATCGAGTGATAATTATGTCATTTAACTCGTCACTATAGTCTGTTTCAAGATAACCTGACAGCCAAACTACCAAAGGAAACACTATATTCATACGGGATTTGTAAATAACAACAATATTTTGTTAAATTTTGTCATATGATTTTAAAATATATATTTTTAAATCATCTTAATAATTTAATATTTCGATATCTTATTTTCCAAAATAATAAATTATAGAATAATATTAAATTTAACTAATAAGGACTATTTTCCTTTGTGTAGAAATACAACAATGGTAGTGATTTACTGTCAGGTTATCTTGAGATCGGAAGAGCCACCACAATGGTAATGATTTACTGTCAGGTTATCTTGAAATAGACTATAATGTGAAACATACATATCATACATTGTCTAAGCCAAACTGTATGAATATTTCAATGAAAAACAGAAAAATATACTCATAATTTTGGAAAAAACATTAAGCCAGGTTTTGCAAATACTGTAAAATATTTGTAAAATGATATACAAAATAATCAACTTACTGTATATTGTGTTTTCGCCATCACACTGAACAATGCCAACGACAAGCCAAACTGAAGTACGTAAAATATGGAAACCAGGTGTGGTGTCCAGACCCCTCACTGGAAAGATCAATTAACATAAATAGGGGAGTAGAGTGCTAGTTTTTAGATGGGCTTAAAAGTATCATTCCCGAGTTAATGATTTTTCCTTTTTTTTTTTTTTTTTTTTTCTTTTAATTTAATATTTATATATTTAAATTTTTTTTAAATATTGATACTTCAACCTGATATTTATAAATAAAATATATTTGAAGGTATTTTTGCTGTTTCATCATATATAGATATCTTTATTAGTTTGATATGTTAGGATTTTAACTATTACTATTACTGCTACCATGATTGTGGAAGAAAATAATTCTGATACAATATTAACTATGTAATTTCTTCTTTCTTGGATATCAAACTTATTAAATATTATTATTAACTTATTTATTTATAAATTAAATAATTATAATAAAGCCATAACTTATTGAAAATCTCCTGAAGACAGGAAGGAAATTTTGCAATAATTCATTTAATATGATACCAGGTAAAATTTTATCTTATCCCTAGTGTGATAAAGCGAGTCGTGTGGCCGACTCCAACCTGCTTCTATATACCATAATCAGATAGGCGACGCTACGCTGCCCGATACAACGCAACGCAAAAACTCGACAATCAATCAAGAATCTTACTTAGGATTCATATTCGAGTGAAAAAAAATATATTTATTTTTCATTATTATTAATTAAGAATGTCAAGATAAACATAAACAGCACTAATCGCAGTTGAGTAAGATAAAATAAACACATTTATTTAAAATATCACAAACATTTTCGGCTATAACGCCATCTTCAGGCAGTTCGTTCTAAAGAATAAATTTAAACACAAAAAAGGAAACAGGCAGCTGTGTTGCTATGGTAACAGCTATACGATTAGTGCTGTTACTTGTGACTTAATTACTGAGTATAAGCAGTTTTCCAGTTTTAACATGTAATTAAGAATGTTTTAATTCATTCGCTAGTAATCGATAAATACTTATCATTGATGATTTATTTAGAGTAAATTAAAAAGTAACTAAAATAATGTTTAAAAAATGATTTAATTAAAATAGATTAAAAAGTAACTAAAATAATGTTTAAAATAACGACAATGATTTAATTAGATTAAAAAGTAACTAAAATAATGTTTAAAAATAAGAAAAAAGTAATAATTATTTAAAATCTGTATTGAAAAATAACTGTACTCCATCAAAAAAGTTCATTGTAAGCAAAATCAAAACTTCGAAATTGCACGCTTAACCCAAATAATCCTAATTAATCTTGCCATATCCCTTGATTCTGTAACGGAATTTTAATAATTTGAATTAATTTAAACTAATTTTTAGCACCATCTCGTAATTAGAATATTTATTATTTTATTAAATCAATGAATGGTGCCATCTATTAATTAATAATTAAACTAGAATTTTAACTAATTAATCTGAAGAAAAAATCCGCCTCGGAGTAAACTAGAATTTTAACTAATTAATCTGAAGAAAAATCAGGGATTAAATATGACAAGATTAATTAGGATTATTTGGATTAAAATTCCCTTGAGGTTGGTTTTGCACTCTTAACATCTAGAAATCACGTAGCACACGTCATACTAATGGTGTATGTCATCATTGTTTGTGTGAGCCACTCATTTTAAAATACGATCAAAGATTTGATTGAATACGAACTCAACTCAACTATAGGGAAAACGAAACTTCAAACGGTCTCTTTGGAGTCGTGTGACGTAGACATATTCTAATAGAATTTTTACTGTGATAATATGAACTCTTTTAGAAAAGAAAACAGTTATTCAATAACAACAATAAAAAGAAAATATTTTTATGTAAATTATCAAAATCTATTGCTATTCATTAAATTGCTATTTTCTGAAGCTGCGTCATCCTAACGATAATGTCATACACCGACATCAATCTTGCTTTGGAGTAAAATAAAATTTTGCTTTACCTGTTGCGATCGAACGCGTCGCACTGCCAAATCCTACCTGCATTTATATAAGTGTGTCAAATAGGCAACACTGTGCTGCCTGATGTGCTGTGACACAGAAATTCTCGACAATAATCCAGCTAAAGTCATCCAACGCAGCATGTCTACATAAGATTCTTGGATTGTTGTCGAGAATTTCTATGTCGTGGCGCATCAGGCAGCGCGACGTCACCTATCTGATGCACTTATACAAATGCAGGTTGGAGTCGGTGACGCGATGTGCTTGATCGCTTCGAGTAAAGTAAAATTTTACTTTTTAAATTGATATATTGGTGTTTGTATTATAACAATTTATTTTATATCTATATATTTTAAGTTTTAATATTTATTTTGGCAAATGGCATTAATATATCGGTAACTAAAAATCTAAGATATGTAATTTATCGATTTTAAATTTTTATCGAATTTTAAGTGCTAAAGTCGGGGGGTAGGTTTATATAAGGGTTATGCATTTTTACCGATTTTCAAACTCTGAAGTCGGGGGGTTCGGCTTATACACGGATTGGCTTATATTCTAGTATATATGGTAACTTTAAATTTCAATTCAAGAATATTTTTTTAAATATTTGAAATTATATTGTTTGAAAGTAATGAAATTCATCTTAAAAAAAAGCATCTGACATAGTTCACTAGTTATGTATTTATTGAGTGTCTAAAAATAACAGATATATATCTATATCTATAGTTTATGAAAAAATCAGAAAAAAATTAGACTCCATAATTTTCATGGCTAATATAACTTCACTAGGAATGTCTTTTTCTATTTATTCAGTTTCTACTAATTAAATATTTAAGTAAGTCAAATTATCATTCAATGTAAAAAATATACTGAAATTCATTTCTCATTATAACTTCATAATGAAAAATTTTTTAATACATAATTTTTTGTTATTTATGCTAATAACTATTTTGTGTAAATATAACTATTTACATTTCTAAAATGTAAGCACAGACAGCAGTAGGTTAATTTGTATAAACTTTATTCTCGAACTAATTTCAATTGCTGTGCAATCAGCATCAGCTTGATTACAATCACTAAATTAGAACAGTTTACTGGAAAGACTGTGGAATATTCTTGGCATTCTTTTTACAAAGGTCAAAAATTTTAAAAAGTTTCTAACACAGAGTTAAATGATTTTTCCAACATATTATATACAAGAAAACTATAAAATAATATTCTTCTTCTTCTTTAGCTGTATGAGCCATCAAGGCTCTTGGCTGCAAACACAATTTTCCTCTATTCCTTTCTGTTCTTGGCCATTTCTTTCCAGTCACCAATCTCAATCTCTTTCAGATCATGCTGGACATTATCGATCCATCTTCTTCTTGGTCATCCTCTTGGTGTTTTTCCCTCCATTTGCAACTTGTACATGAAGTTGGTTTCTCGTTCTTTTTCCATTCTCTCCATGTGACCGAGCCATCTGAGCCTGTTTGACTTTAGGATATTAATAATAATAGGTGACTTGTATAGCTGGTATAGTTCTTCATTGGTTCTTCTTCTCCATTCTTTCGTAACTTTATCCCTTACAGGGCCATAGATCCGCCTTAATACCCTGTTCTCAAAATATTGAAGCTTTAATTCTTCTTGAGTTGTTGTGCTCCACGTTTATGAACCACATAAGACTATTGGCATAATCATAGTTTTGTATATGGTCACCTTGAGTTCGTACGATAAGAGCTTTGATGTTATCAATTTTTGGAGAGCGAAGTAGGCTTTGTTACCAGCTTGGATTCTAGCTTGAATTTCTTCTTTCATTTTATTATTATTGTTAAATATGCATCCTAAATATTTAAAGGACTCTACTTGTTTGAAGTTGATATTATCTATTTGCAAATCATGGGAATTACTTGTGATTCTTTTCAATAGTAAATATCAGTTTTTTCCTGGTTAACTTTAAGACCTAGTTTCTCCGCAGTTTCTCTTGTGTTCCTAAAGGTAGCTTTAATTGCATACTCTGAGTTTCCGAATAGGTTGATATCATCCGCATATCCCAGGAATCTTGTAAATTTTTCAGGAGCTGTTGTTTCTTTTACCATTCTTATGATCTTTTCAAGAGCAAAATTAAAAAGTACTGGGGAGAGAGCATCCCCCTGTTTAAGTCCTGTAGATACACGGAAGGGTTTAGATGTTTGTCCGCTGCAAAGTACTATGTTTTTTGTGTTTTCCATGCAAATTTTAACAAGGTTGATGAGTTTGCAGGGGATTCCAAATTCTTTTAAAATGTTCCAAAGGCTATTTCTGTGAATGCTATCACAGGCCTTTTTGAAATCAATGAATAGGTTGTGTACTTCTTTCCCAAATTCCCAATTCTTTTCAAAGATTTGTCTAAGAGTAAAGATTTGATCAATGGTAGATCTGTTTTTCCTGAATCCTGCTTGGTATTCTCCCATATTTTCTTCATAGTAAGGCAGTAATCTTTTTAAAATTATGTTGGAGAAGATTTTATAGCTGGTTGACAGGAGAGATATGCCTCTATAGTTTAAACAGATTCTCCTGTCACCTTTTTTTAAAGATTGGGATGATGAGTGATTCATTCCATTCTTGGGGTAGTCGTTCTTCCTTCCAAATTTGTTTTATTAAGAAATGTATTTTCTTAAATAAGTTCTGTCCGCCACTTTTTAACAATTCAGCTACTAATCCATCAGCTCCTGCTGCTTTATTATTCTTTAATTTAATTATGCCTTCAATAGTTTCTTGTAATGTAGATTCAGGCACCAGTTGTTCGCAAGTGTGCATTATTGTTTCTGGGAAAGTGCTTTGAGGTTCTTCGCAATTTAAGAGTTTTTCAAAGTAGTGTTTCCATAGTTCACAAATTTTAGCTTCGTCTGCTAATAAGTTTCCATCTTCATCCTTCATGACTCGGGTCATTTGTTTTGATTCTCCTTTCATATCCTTTATATCTGTGTAAAACTTTCTTGACTCGTTGTTTTGATAGTGGTCCTGCATGTTTTCGACCCTCCTCATTATGTGTGTTCTTTTTTCCTTTCTAATTATTTTTGTTGCTTCTCTACTTTTTTCCTTATAATCCAGTTCTGCTGATTTATTGTTCTTATTGGCCAGCCATTTTTGTCTTGCTGTTCTTTTCATTTCAGTTGCGGCCTTGCACATATCGTTGAACCATATGGTTCCTGTGTTTCCAGCTTTACGCCCAAGCAATTTTCAGCTGTGGCTCTGATACATTTTTTAATATCCAGCCATAAATTGTCAATTTCCTTTATTTCTTCTTCTTTTATCATTTCCTCTGTAATCTTGTTCATCTCCTCTATATAACTTTTTGTATTTCAGCATTCTTAAGTTTTTCCACATTGAATCTCATAGTATTCCATCCAGGTCTATGGTTCCTTGAGTTCAGCCTAATTTTTAGAATTGATCCAACTAAGAAGTGATCACTGTTGCAGTCCGCTCCTCTATAGCTTCTGACTTGTTGGATGCTGTTTCTAAATCTTCTATTGATCAGAATATGATCTATTTAGTTGAATGTTTTACCATCTGGGGATGTCCAAGTTTGTTTGTGGATGTTTTTCCTCATGAGCTTTGTGCTGCTGATTTCAAATCCTCTCGATGTTGCAAGGTTTATGACTCTTAATCCATTATCGTTTGAGGTCTCATGCAGACTTTCTTTTCCAATAGTGGGTCTAAACCTTTCCTCTGTTCCAGTTTTAGCATTGAAGTCTCTAAGAATAATTAGAATATCATTCTTTGGTATTGTATCAGCAGTTGTTTCTAGAGTGTCAAAGAATTCATTTTTAATTACACCTCTTTATCTTCTGTAGGGGCATGTACATTTATCAGGGATAAATTAGCCCATTTGCTCTTTATGCACAATTTGCTGTTCTTTCATTAATTGTTTCAAAATCAATAATGGAATTCCATAGATTATTCCTTACGAGAAAGCCTGTGCCAAATTCATGTCTGCTGGAGGTATTTCCACCATACAGTAGCATCATCTTCCCCATAATAAAAGTTCCTTCTCCAGGCCACCTTGTTTCCTGTATTGCTGTTATATCCATCTTGTAATTTTCAAGTTCGTCAGATAGCTCCTTCAGGGCTCCAGTTCTGAAAAGACTTTTAACATTCCATGTTCCAAATCTTAGTGCGTTTTTCCAAAGCCAAGGTCGTTTACCATTTAAAGCAGTCTGGGTTCTTACCGTTTGTGTTTGTTTCGTAACAAGGGTTGTTTTCTATGATGGGGCTGTTAGCCCCAAGCAAAACCCCCAATCTGGAGGGCCAGGGTATCTCTCTTAGTTAGGTCAATAAGCCTTCTCACCACAACAAGTTGGAGATACCTTCGAGATGGATAAAATAATATTATAATATATAAAATGGCTAAAGTTAATAAAATAATAAAGTCCAAAAAGATATATATTTGTATAAGGTCCGTGATTTATGGGACTACTACCTCTGTCTACAACATAAAGTTACCTGTCAACTCACCCAAGGTTCTTGCGAACATAAAGATCATCTGTCTGAAAACAGCTATTACAGATGCTAAACGATGTTTCCACAAACTCTGCCACCAAATAAACCAGTTAAAAATTGAACTAATACATGCATATCCTCACACATATGAACAGATAATAGAACAGTGGCAGGACAATATCAATACACTGAAGGTAACTCTAAAGGCAAAGTATGTTAAGAAACTTAAATGGTTGTTCACCAAACAAATTAATAGAGCCATCAAAACTAGAATACCATTAGAGGAAGTTTTAGTGAATCCAGAGAATATAGACATCCCTGAATATGTATCAGTTTTATGTATCTAAAGGGCCATCATGTGCTCTCTAATGAGATCATTGCATCAAAGATGATATCCCATTGATAGAGACATTATTAAAGGAACAGGAACCTTTGAATAAAGAAAATTATAGATGGAAATATGTTCTAGAAAACTGCAAGAAACCTAAAACTACCATGACCAATGAGGACAAAATCCTCCTGAGAAAAACCTTGAATTGGATAAAAGAGCAGCAAGTTGTTATTGCGAAAGATGATAAATCTAAAAAGTGAGTAATTCTACCTAGTAAAATCTGTGATGATCAACTTAGTACATTTATAACAGCTTCCAATGCTATAGAGGTCAAGTGAGATCCCACAGATATGAACGAGAAAACTTGATAAATTAATGAAGGATAAAGCTTTTCCTGAATTCTTGAAACATAAGAAAATAAGTAACACAGCCTGTCCTAGCTTTTCGGATTCACTAAAACTCACAAGTCACTGCTTATTATCTACCCGTTGTCGAAAAGAGGCAAACACCCTCATATCTTCTGGAAAAATCTTTAGCAATGTGGTGTAATCAAAAACTAAACACCTATGAACTCACGTGCTCATCCTCAGCTGAATGTATTAGAGAATTAACAAACTAAATCCAGAACCTGGTGAATCTTGGCCACTTTAGACTTTGAAAGTTTGTTCCCTTCTATAGAGCTCTCACCTGTCTGTGCAATTCTGTACCAATTCTTGCAGGACAACTTATACAATACATCTGTAACTCCATCTTTTTTAAAAGAACTAACGGATTATATATGCCATTATTCTTTCTTCGAGTTCAGGGGTAAATTCTATCGCCAACAAAAAGGAGTCCCCATCAGAAGTCCAATGGCAGGCTGCATAGTAGAATTGGTAATATGCACTAAAGAAAAAGCATCTTTATAAACATTGATCAAGAACTATAAATTCTATAAACGATACATAGATGACGTCCTTGTTATCTGGAAAAACAGAGATAGATCAAAAGATTTGATTGAAACTTTCAACGATAAAAGCCTAGGTCTAAGTCTTAAAATTGACCAATTAGACAATATTAAAGTACATTTCTTAGATTTTTGGGTGGAGACAGTAAATAATAATTATGCTACTTCAGTATACCAAAAATCCTCTATATCAAGAACACTCATACCAAGTTGGTCTGCGGATCCATTATCCTATAAAAAAACAGCATTTAGAGCATACTATGAGAGAATGATGACTCATTGCAACAATGATCCTGCCAAGAATAGAGAGCTAGCTGACATAATTGAAACGGGTTTAAAACATAGGTATACCAAACGCTTTGTAAACAATATATTCCAAGACATGCTAAAGTGTAGAAATCACTTTCAACAACCCCATGACACACAAACAATTGAAAACCATAGTGATTTTAATTCATGCACTCTTTCTGTCCCATACGAGTCATGATAAGGTCCAACACTCTGAAGAAATTAGCCAGGCAACAACACAAAAGATTAGTCACAAGAAGGGAACCTACTATCTTTCAACTACTACGTAATGATAAAGACAAACAGAAACAACACCAAAAAACAGGAGTATACAAAATACCACTGGTTAATGTGAAAGAAAATAAGAATAAATGTTATATAGGTGTAACAAAAAGACCACTATGAGCATAAGAGAGACATCAGGCTAGGACATTTTAACACAGCCTTCTCAAGATATGCTTACGAAGAGGACATGAAGATTTTATGAGATGATGCTAGAATAATAAGACAGGTAAGTAACAATGAAGAAAAATTTGTGGCAGAGACCTTAGAGATAATAAACCTGCAAGGGAAAGAAGAGGTAATTAATAGTAAAGTATTAGAACAACCATCTGGAACTTGGCTATACGCTTTGAATACTTGGCTATACCCCATAAATCCTGGACCTTATATAATTTATATCTTTTTCGACTTTATTATTTTATTAACTTTAGCCATTTTATATATTATAATAATATTTTATAGTTTTCTTGTATATAAAATGTTGGAAAAATCATTTAACTCTGTTAGAAACTTTTAAAATTTTAAACCTTTGTAAAAAGAACAGCGAGAATATTCCACATTCTTTCCGGTAAACTGTTCTAAATTAATGATTATAATCAAGCTGATGATTGCATAGCAATCGAAAGTACTTCAAGAATAAAGTTTATATGAATTAACCTACTGCTGTCTGTGCTTACATTTTAGCAATATTTACTTAGTAAAGCAGTTTTATGTTTCAATTATATTATTTACATTTTATTTTTGTTTTTATTTATTACTAGTAAATATTGTCATCAAAGCTGATAGACAAAATTTTAAAGAAAATGACATTTTTATTGATAGTACTCTTATTTTGTTGAAATTGAGAATAAAGTTCAAAAATTATTAAGAGAGAGAAAAATCTACATATAGGAAGGTGGAAATAATCTTACTATATTAAAAAAGAGAAAACAACTAATTAAATATATCAACATGTTAGATCCAGGAGAACTGAGTAGTTGGTTTTGCTGTTTTGTTTTGTTTGAGCTAATAGTTTACTGAAGATTTATGAAAAAATTTGTATTATTGCATTTAATAATAATTTAATTTAAAACATTTTAAAATTAAATAAGAAAACATGTTTACTGTGGTGAACATTTTAATTACTTTAATAATTATGTTTAAATTTAAATTTAAATGTTAACAAATTGGAACAGAATTATTTTTGTTATGTAAAGGTGAAGAGGGAATATAAGAATTCCAAAAGCACTACTTTGTATTTAATTAAGTAATTTTTCTTACTAATTGGCTAGTTGTAGTTAATTAACCAATAACTTTATATGTTACTATCTTATTTTTATCTTTGAGGTAATTGACATTTAAAAATCCATTTTAAATTCTTGATGTATTTTTTCTTAAGCTGTGATCTCAATGCACTTAGCATTTAACAGATAGCTTAATGAGCTTTTATACCAATGAACTACTGCCTTAGACAGAAAATTCTGGTAATGGACATAATTTGTTTGGCATATTATGTAAATAACATGTTATTTATATAATATGCCAATAAAATCAAAGGGTGTGCTAATTCTGCTTTTTGATTTCCATTTTGATTTTTCAAATTTTGGAGTAGACCATTATTTTACAATCTGATTTTTATATTAAATATTTATATACCTACCAAGAAAGCAGAGCATTGAATCAAAAATAACAATATATCCTGAAAACTAAACGAAAAGGCTGAATAAATGAAAGTATTCACCCCCACTTATTTATTAAAAAAGTAAAATATTACAAAAAATATATATATAATAATTCTGAAAATGTTTTTTATAATGATACTTTTTATTATTCTTTTACTTTATTCTAGCACTTAGGTAGGCTATAAATATCTTTATTACAGTTATTACGGTTTATCCGACCCTCTTTAGCTGTATCTACACTAAACACATATATTATGTAGACTTTTAACAGTTAAGCATCTAATAGAACATTTAACTGTTAAAAGTCTACATAATATATGTGTTTAGTGTAGATACAGCTGATGAGGGTCGGATAGACCGAAAACGTTTCAGTAATTACGCAATAACTGTAATAAAAGGATATTTATAGCCTACCTAAGAGCTAGAATAAGGTAAAAGAATTCATTGTTTAAGGTAGAGTAATTTTTAGTAAAAGAATTCAACATTTAAAGGTAGAGTAAGTTTTGAACATTAGTAATGATACTTTTTTAGCTTTTGCACTGGCAAACCTTTCAATGATATTAGTCATGTCTAATTTATTTAATTCTTTGTTTTCTATTGCAATTACTGATAAATTCATAAACCATTCTCATCTCATTAATGATTGTAAATAATTTTTTATGATTTTTAATTTAGAAAAACTTCTTCCTGCAGAAACAACTGTATCTGGCAGAGAGTAGATGCCAGATACATATAGATGATATTAGATCTGCTAGTCATACTATCGTGGCCGGTGGAAGTGGATGTGCAGGTTGTGCATCGCACAAGGGTGCTGAACTATAGAAATATAGAAGGTGCCAAGAAATGATTGGAAAAAATCCATGATGAATTAACTTTGAAAAATTCATTTATTAGTACTAATTGATTCAGCCTTAATGTTAATAAGCAAATAATTTCAACTTTTAGAGAAATACAATGATACGTTTAAAGTAATATCGCAAATAAGGATATTGTCGGATTGGAATGAAAATGAAATCCTACAACAATGCAAAGATTTGCATTTAAAATTAATAGATGACATAGATCAGTGCTGTCCAATTATAACGAACCGGAGGGCCATAGCCGTGTTTATTAGAGATATGAAAAAGTATGTATGTACCTATTCAGTGTGAGAAAGGGTGGGTAACAGCATTTACAAGGGCTGGATATTTACATCCATTCCTGTTGTAGCTAGCCACAGAATATGTAAAAGAGAAGAATCTCCAAGGCAGGTTCAGAATTGATTCTTGACTATATTCATGTTAGAAAACGTACTTTCACACAATGAGTACTATCAAACATTGATATTACTTTCCAAACAAAATCAGAAAAGTTAGGAAAACGTTTGTTAAACAAAGCAGTTTACCCATGTGATTTGTTATGAAAAAGTCATTTTCCCTCTGTTCCTGATATACTTGATTTTCATTTTCTATTTTATGTTTTTCTCACTCATTTCACAAATGCAACAAACTATGGTAAAGTAAAATTAAATTAAACAGTAAAATTAAATTAAAACAGAATCTCACAACAATGGTCACACAATCACTGAAATGGTGTGTGTTATAGAAACCAAAAAATAAAATTAAAATTGACGTGATTAAAAGTCTTATAAAAGTGTGATGTCATTGATAGCTTGTTGTTCATTAAATAATTACTAGTAATTAAGAAAAAGTTAATTAATTGAGCTAATATAATTAAATTTTAGGATTCTTTTTATTAATCTCTTAAAAAAAGTAATAAAAGTAGAAAAAAACATAAAAAAATAATAATATATCACAAATCGTGAAAGCCTTGCAGGCTGCACAAAATGGCTTGGTGGGCCGCCTTTTGGACAGCCCTGATATAGATAGTCAATCTCTTTTCGAGGAATTAAAATCTTTACAAAAGTTTTTCGGACAAAAATATGACAGAGAAAGAGGGTACTGAATTTTATTTACATTAATAATTTAATTGATTCATTTCCAAATACAGCTATCTCATGAAGAATTTATTTGTCACTGCCAGATACAGTTGCTTCTGTAGGAAGAAGTTTTTCTAAATTAAAAATCATAAAAAATTATTTACAATTATCAATAATCATCAATGAGATGAGAATGGTTTATGAATTTATCAGTAATTGCAATAAAAAACGAAGAATTAGATAAATTAGACACGACTAATATCATTGAAAGGTTTGCCAGTGCGAAAGCTAGAAAAGTATCATTATAAAAACATTTTCAAAATTATTATATATAGGTTGAGGTCGTTTCGGCCCCAAGGCCTTTAATCATTCGCTTCACCGGATGAGACTGATTCCACTTGAGCACCAGCTATCCTGAGGGAAACTTCGGTGGGAACCAGCTACTTAGACAGTTCGATTAGTCTGTCGCCTCTATACCAAGGTCTGACGATCGATTTGCACATCAGAATCGCTGCAGATCTCCACCAGAGTTTCCTCTGTTGTCCTGCCCCGTCCCACCTGCCACGTCAGCGGTACAGAGCGTGAGCGTTAGGACCTGAAAGATGGTGAACTATGTCTGGGCAGGACAAGGCCAGAGGAAACTCTAGGACAGAGCGAGAGCGTACATGTTAGGACCTGAAAGATGGTGAACTATGTCTGGGCAGGACAAGGCCAGAGGAAACTCTGGTGGAGGTTCGCAGCGATTCTGACGTGCAAATTGATCATCAGACCTTGGTATAGGAGCGATAGACTAATCGAACCGTCTAGTAGCTGGTTCCCTCCGAAGTTTCCCTCAGGATTACTGGTGCTCGAGTGGAATCAGTCTCATCCGGTAAAGCAAATTATTATATATATTTTTTTGTAATATTTTACCTTTTTAATAAATAAGTGGTGTGAATGCTTTCATTTATTCAGCCTTTTTGTTTAGTTTTCAGGATATATTGTTATTTTTGATTCAATGCTCTGCTGTCTTGGTAGGTATATAAATATTTAATACAAAAATTGGATTGTAAAATAATAATGTAGTTTCAAAAACTAAATAATTTATTGCAGGGGTGCCAAATCAGTTTCTGCACAAAGGTGCCTCATATATAAGCTCCAGCACTGCATACTATATTGTATAACTACATATATGATTTGAAATGCCTTTTTATAAATATTTAGCATTTATTTGTCATAATAAGATTCATATTTTCAATATTTTTGATACTTCATATTTGAAAAACTCATAAACAAAAACTACAATAGTGTCTCTTTAATCTTTGATAGTTTGACATTTTGGATCATTTGACCCCAATGAATGATTGGCTATTTTTGGGCTATAATCTAGCTTGATGTATTTTACTGTTCACAGAGTGTGTGCATATTTAAAAAGCTCTTTGTTTAGTGTTTACTTCTGTTTCATCACATGTTTTTATTAATCAGCACTATTTAATTAACACATACCACACAGATATATTTAATAAATCTTTTATTTTCCACTTTTTTTAAAAACATATCAAGTGAAAAGAGGAATAAAACTTATCTTTCAATTCAGCAAAAATTAGAAACTCTGAGAAGACTCAATAAAAGTGAGTCTACAAAAAAAATTGCATCTGAATTTGATATAGGACAAGTTGCTGTTGGCAACTGGAAGAGAAAAAGAAGAGAGTTAGAGAAATGGTATTCTAGTAAAACTGATGATGGAAAATGTTTGAAAACTATGAAGAAATATGAATATGAGAAGATGAGTGAAGCTTTGTTTCTTTAGTTTACACAACAGAGAGGCAAAGGCATATCTATATCAGATCCATTATTGTAAGAGAAAGTTCTGCTTTTCTGAAAAGAATTTAATGAAGGAGAAGACAATTTCAATGCTAGTGTAGGCTGATTCAATTGGTGGAAAAAAAAGAAATGGGATAAGGCAGTTTAACATTTGCAGAGAAAAATTATCAACAAAAATCCAAGAGTTCACAGACTTTAAAAATAAATTTCTTCATCTTATTCAACAGGAACAATTATCAAAAAATCAATAATATAACTGTGATGAGACTGGACTAACAAGGGGAGCTTGCCAACTGGGTGAAAACGAAAAGGAACCAAACTTTATAAATAAAGATAGTATCGATAGATAGTTCGACCAGTCGATTATTAAGAGGTATAATTCAAATAAGATCGGAAGAGCGTCGTGTAAACGCTTAATCAACAATCAAATTCGGAATTCATTCATGATGCGAAAGAGAGAAACGCGGCGTGAGGTGGTCCATCAAAGCATATCTTTGTGCCGACCACCGCTATAATCGGCATAAAGATACGTTCCGAAAAAGGCGCGCTTTTATTGTGGAGCATGCCTTGTCAGTCATTCTAACTTTTGCAGCAAAACTTCGAATAAAAGCTCATTTATCGAACTTTTATCAGAAGTTTTGATTTTAACTTCAAAATTTTGTTTTTAAATTTTGTTCAATATTCTATAAAACATGTAAAATTTAAATATATAAATATATGTATATATATTTATACCGTGAGTTTTCTTGAAACCGAAGTCTGATTTTTGGCATCGAGCCACTTCTGATGCATATATCGTGTCAAGAATCATTGGCTACGAAATTTTTTTTTAATTCTAATGGCCATGCGTTTGAATGTATTGGCTGTTTTGAACGGATTCAAATCAGTGAACATTTCCCGCTCTTCCGAGGTCGCCCGAGCAAAGAGTCGGCCAACTCCTGAAGAGCGGAAGATGGCCATAAGCAGCCGAGGAACAGTCAGTTTCGGACCAGTGGTCAAGAGAATAAGTTCCGTCAATTACTGGTGCACTCAGGTGTATTTATTCTTTAAGTTCTTTTTAGTTTCTTAACTATAATTAAAGTTCTGTTTTATAATTTATTAATGTAGCTTTATTTACAGACTATTTTACGCTCGCAATGTGACTTTATTGCAC